>CABFOS010098282.1:0-12590 GCA_900660315.1 Diretmoides pauciradiatus | reverse complement strand
GTAGCTCATCCACTCCTCCTGGAAAGTACCTATATCAGTAGGAGTGGATGAGCTACGGCCTTTTACTGCCTACGTCTTCGAGGTTTCTGCCTTCACCTCTGACGGAGAGGGCCAGATAGCTTCCACTATGGTCCGCATGCCGGAATCAGGTACATAAACCACATGTAAAAAATGTAGTAAAACAGTGCTGTAGCTTTTGGTTCATTAGGTCAAGAGCATAAAAAGAAATAGACAATAGACAACAATACCTAAAGCTATGGTTGAGCAATGCTTATAGGGAACACACTTGGCATCACACTTGGTATCTATGATAGACCAGCAAACATGATTACTTGAGGGTTATCAACCTATATATGGAAAAAATATTGTGTGTGTGTGTGTCTGTGTGTGTTGCAGCCCCAGAGGACCCTCCACAAAACTTCTCTATATGGAATGTCACATCTAAGTCCTTCACCATGTCCTGGGAACCTCCCACCATCAAAACAGGACGATTCATCTATATCATCAACCTCTATGGACCTACAGGTTATTTAATATTCATCCAGGCACACACACACACACACACACTAAATTCACAATAATACTCACAATCATTTCTTCTTTGTCTAGGATATATGTTTGAGGACAGCACATCAGACATGCGGTTTGCCATCAGTGGTTTGAGCCCCTACACAAAGTACACAGTGGAAGTCAGAGCAAAAGCCGCTGGAGAAGTGGGTCCAGAGGTGCAGAGCGATGTTCTCACATTTGCTGAAGGTAAGGAGGATGCTCACAAACAAACCCATACCCCACATGTCTTTTTACATTCAGATGAAGTCCATTTAGAGTATTAAGAAACATGTCGAACAAAACGTGCTTTGCATAATGTACATTTCGTGTGTGTCTGTGTTTTGTGTTTGCCTATGGTGTCTCTGTGTCTGTGCCTGTTTGTGTGTCTGTGTAGTGCCCAGTGCAGTGCAGGACCTGAAGGCAATAGCCGAGGACTCGGTTTCTGTCCGTGTGAGTTGGAGAAGCCCTGCCAAGCACAACGGTCTGATCAGTCGGTACAGACTGCAGGTCCTGACTATGAATACTCTGCTGCAGGATATCACCCTCACTGGAGAACTGGTAGGCCAGGTTTTACTCTCTGACAGCTACAGCTTTGCATAGCTACTATCACAGCAAGCAATTCACAGACATGCTGGAGGTGGCCATGTTCAGCTTCAACCCAAACAAACACAATATTTCCCCAGTATGATATAATTAGCATGGGAAATGTATATTAAAACAGCTTTGGAAACTGTTTGGACAGGATAGACATCATCTCATCTCAACTATTATTTACACAGGTTTTTAGTGTTGGTGCAGGCCATTATATCAACATCAACAAGAGAGATACTAGATAGATACAACAGATACTGTTTCGTGCTCAAAGTCTGAGCCTGTGCCGCATCAATCTAATCAAATTCAATTAAGTGTTCATGCATACAGACTGCCCTCATGGTATTAGGCAGAGGAAAGCAAACTATATTCTTTAGACTATTTTGACTAATATGAGTGTATTGTTTTCTCTCCAGAATCTGAATGATACTGATTTGTATGAAGATGGTACATTCCCCCCTGTTGACAACTCAGAGCGGCGTAAGAGATCAGCTGAGTTCAGCCTGACCACCTCACCACCGGCCTTCACAGCTACCTTATCTGACCACACCCTGCTCACCAGCATGACTCACTCTGGTATCACCAGTTCTGACCACAGCACTAACACTGACACTCAACTTGACCCTGACCATAGTGCTACTGTTGATTCTGTCAGCACTATTGTCACTGAGAATCCCAGCACCACTGGAACCGGTCTGACCAGTAAAGCTGCCGGTCCTGACCTTCACTCTCTAACCTCTGAGCCCTTAGGTGCCTCTGTAATCTCTCTGACCTCTGTGGCACCTGCCACACTCCCATCCTGGCTAACTCACCAATCACATACTGTGGATATGACCTCTGACCCCTCACCCTTGACTCTGGCCTCGGGCCAGCCCCGCCTGTCTACCCGTGATGCTGATATTACAGGGCACTTCTCAACACGCGCTGCATCAGCCTCTGGTACTCAAGAAGGTAGAGCACTAACCATAAACACTGCATCAATAGCATTTGCTTTGCTTAATTGAATTGAAGTTCTTATAAATCCTGTGTGTTTGTGTGTGTACTTGTGTTTGTGTGCATGCTGCAGCCGTGACAGTGAGAGAGGAAGTGGTGGATTTTTTGTCTGAGGAGTTGTCATACCTGGTGTCAGATCTGAATCCCTTCACGGAGTACAATTTTAGCGTCACTGCTTCCACCACTGTGGGAGAGGGCCCTGCTGCACACATCACCGAAAAGACAAGAGAACAGGGTGGGTGATCAGTTATCACTTGTAATAATCATTAACTATTAAAAAAAAGTAGATTTCAGATATGTCTTTTTATCTAAAACTTGCTTTTTCTAAATTTCTGATGTTACCTCTGTTACTAATGTCACACTGTATGGTGCTGTTTAGTCCCAGGCCCGGTGCTGGATGTATCCTATGAGAACATTAACTCCACCTCCATATTGGTGAGCTGGAGCCCACCTGTCAACCCCAATGGACGGATCACACATTACACTGTCTATGGTCTCAATCTCAAGCATGAGAGTCAAGCCCTGAAGAGTGTTACTTACAACACCAGCATATTGCTGACAGGTAAGGGTACACATTGCGGGGGCAGCAATAGGCGGGGGCGGCAGTAGCTCAGGCGGTAGAGCAGTTGTCTGGAAATCGGAAGGTTCCCGGTTCGAGGCTCCTCCCGGTAGCGTTTCTAAGTGTCCTAGAGCAAGACACTGAACTCCTAACTGCTCCTGACGAGCAGGTTGGCGCCTTGCATGGCTGCTGCTGCCGTCAGTGTATAAATGTAAAGGATGTGGTGAAGTAAATGTGAAGTGTAAAAATTGTAAAAGCGATTTGAGTGGTCTCTAGAAGACTAGAAAAGCGCTATATAAATATATTTACATTCCCTATTCCCTATGAAAAGTCTACTGCTAAATGTCTGTTTTCTCTGTTCTCCTGTTCAAGATTTGGACAAGTATACTCGTTATAGGCTGCGTGTGGCTGCATCTACAGTTATAGGAGAGAGCTCTCTGTCTGCCGAAGATGATTTCTTTGTTTTCACCTCAGAAGACGGTGTGTGCTAAACACAACAGACGAAACAATTATGTGAACATCTCTGGTTCTTTTGTATAATATTATATGAACCACACTCCCTCCAATCCCTCTTCAACCTCACTGTGCCTCTCTCCGTCACAGAGCCTGAGTCCCCCCCTGAGAACCTGACTGTGGTACAGACCAGCCCCTCCACTGTCAGCCTTTCCTGGTCTCCACCAGAGAAAGCCAATGGAGTGATCCAGCAATATGAGGTCCTGTATGAGAACCAGTCCTACTCTGCTGCGTTGAACACTTCCTCCAACAGAGTTACCCTGACCGACCTAATGCCCTTCTCCTACTACAACGTGTCTATCAGGGCATACACACGTTATGGACATGGCAACCACACTTCAGACACTTTACGTGTGCTGTCTGGGGAGGACGGTATGATCGTAGACGCACCCATGCAAAACATTACCAATATCTAGTTAATTTTTGTGAAACTCTATTAATACCCTTTTGTTTCCCCCCTCCGCAGTTCCAGGAAGTCCTCCGTATAACCTCTCCTATGAGTCGATCAGTGCCAGTGAGGTGAATGTGACATGGCTGCCCCCGTTGGTGCGAAACGGTGTCATTACCCACTACACCCTGGATCTTTGGAATTCCACTCACAACCTCAACTTCACTTCCCCAACCACGTCCATCAACATCCCGCACCTGAGGAAGTACGCACACTACCGCATCATGGTGCAGGCACACACGCGTGTCGGGCCAGGCAACTACAGCAGCGAACCACTCAACATCACCACACTGGAAGATGGTGAGGGTCGACAGGCCAGGGGAGGGAGGGAGGCTTGTTTTTTGTGTTTCAGGTGGCCACTGGATGATGTCATGACTGACCATCAACTTCAAAGGCCATCTAATTGAATCTAACCTTTGGTTTTATCCTCTTCAGTTACCTCTCTCTGTTCCAGCAAATGCTAATGGTGTTACATTACAGGTACCCGGTCACATGTGGGACATTCCTGTCTGGTCAGTTAAGCACAAACAAGGGAATCACTACAAATAACTTCTTTTTTTCATTTCAGGGCAAAATATGTTTCTCTCAGACATGTTTCTCGTTGACTGGAATATTTTCAAAAACCTATCACCATCACTTATCAATCCAATTTCTGCATTGGCAGGCCATATGAGTGTTTGTAATATATCATTTGGAAAGTGTTTCTCCCACATCTCAGCCCCAGACACAGCCCCTCAGTACCTCCAAGCCAAGAAGTTGTCAGACTACGAGGTAGAGTTGTCATGGACACCACCACTTGAAGCCAATTCAGACATACTCTACTACGTTGTCAGAGTTTGGTGAGTTAGAAATCGAAAAAGAAAACAGGCATGTTAGAAGTTAAGTACTTTCCAAAGCTATAGAACAAAATGCAGCATGATCGGTTGCTCTCCCCGGTAGGAACGAGTCGACTGAGACGTGGAAGAATGTGACAGACACAGCAGTGGTGATCAGCGTTGACGCAGAGAGTCGCTACAATGCCTCCGTCTCCAGCTGGACCCGACTGGGAGATGGAGGAGTGTTGATACACATCAGCTTTACTACCACTGACGCAGGTGCTGGATAAATGTTTGGTTTTATTTATCTCAGTGTGTGATATTTCTTGATCATGACTCTCCGTGTGTGGACCTTTGGACTTTTTCTCAGTTCCTGAATCGTTGTGTCTTTGTCCTTTGTATCTGTGCTCCCTACCCTTCAGAGCCGTTTGACCCCCCGCAGAATGTGTCATTCTTAAGTGTAACCTCCTCCTCTGCCACCGTGCTGTGGTATCCACCCACTGAACCCAATGGAATCATTGCACACTACACCATCTACTACTCTGACAATGTCACTGTTACTGAGCAGGTGAGATGTGTAGATTATATGGCGGGCATTTATCTGATGCTCTTACCCAGAGCACCTTACAATGATATGTAAAAGTACCCACGTCCCTCTCTTTCTCCATAGACGATACTAGCTTCTACCTTATCTGCCCCTGCCTCTCCTGGCTCGGCCTTCAACTACACGCTGACCCGACTGATTGGTGGCACTAACTATACCTTGTGGATGACCTCCAGCACTTTACAGGGGGACGGAGGGGTCTGGAGCAAGCCCCTAACCCTGATCTTACCTGAGGATGGTCAGTCAGACACACACACACACACACACACGCAGGTCCAGGCACACATGCACCAATACACAACTACATACAGTGAATAAAACACATAGATAAGACATATGAGATCAGACATGCATTACATACACTGACGAAGTTTCACTGGGGGCGAGTCTGCACACTTTTTCCAAACTCTTTAACTTCCTAAAATTACATAAAAACTCTGCGATTGAACTGGTAACTTTCAACCTGTTGGTAAAAAGAGATAACTGTCGGTCAAGCAAACTGGCTCTATTTTTGTCCTCCTGTGACCCTGTACCTCAGAGACAACCAGTTTGTATTTCCTTTTACTGAACAAGGAGAAAGTTGTGAGGGGATTAGAAAAAGTGACGGGAGAAAGAGGGCACACCCGTACAAATAAAACTTCATGATTTGACGATGCAGAGAAAAAAATGGTTGACATGGTTTGTGTTTTCTGCCCACCTCCAAGAAAAAGTTCTTGCTGACAGAACCATCACAGTTAGATACAGTAAGCATATATTTTTTTTAGGTTTTATCTTGAAGCACGTATCAAGCTGATCTCTTTGTTTTATGTGATTTGGGGAAAAATGGTGTAGACAGCCTCCATTAACTTTGACACATAACAAATATGTTGTTACGTTTCTGTCTGTCTCTGAATGATTACTGCTTATACTGACTCTGTATCTCTGCCTGTGCTCTAGCCACTCCACTCTCAGCCAAGCACCGGACCTCCAGAGCACCCTGCCTCTCCGGCTCAGCCAAGCCCAGCAGGGGCACACTCCTCTGGGCTCAGACCCCCACACACTCCTGGCCCCTTTCATCCACTCATCCATCTTATGGGCCTCTCAAGTGTTATCTCCCCTTTCCCCTTACTGTATCTCCCCTTTCTACTCTGTGTGCCATGATGCTTAGTGCCCTCTCTGCACACCTGGTCAGACTGAGTAACTAGCGGAGGGGCAAGAGGATGAACACTAAATGTGGGTGTGGTCAGGATGAGTATTTTCTACTCAACATCTTTCAGCCCTGAGGTTTTCAGTGTTCGAGCTTCCTCCCTAAATGCATTTCTTTGAATGGGCTGCCAACTTTATTGAAGGATTTTGTTTCTCTGACTGTCTACTGTTCTATTACTGTCCACTATGCTGTGTTTTCTGTGTTTCTATAGAATTGTCAAGCCATATTTCTTTCTAGTCTACTTGATGTGCTGCTGTTGATTGTGTTAATTACAACAACGCTGCCAATAATTATGATGGTGCTTGTGACAATGACAGATGATGATAATGATTACTGTATGATGACTGCTGCAGTGTTCATTTTCCCTCAAGTATCAGAGTGTGTGTGCTTGATTGATGGCCTAATTTACTGGCTTGCACTATAAGTCCAAATCCACACACATTTTTCCATCAGTAGCACATAGTAATAGTAACACTATTCCACCTCTCTCTCTTCAGTGCCCAGTGACCCAGTCCACAACCTGACTGCTGACATCTACAAGTCCACGGCCGTCGTCTTCAACTGGGATCCTCCCCTGGAGCCAAACGGTCGCCCCTTCTACCTGCTCACCCTGCAGGAGGCTGGCATCCCCCCCGGCCCTGCTGGACCCAACCCTGGGCCTCCAGCTGTCAACAATACCATCAGAACCAACACAACTGACACCATCTTCCTCTTCACCAAACTCAGAAAGTATTTCCCTTATGTGTTCACTATTACCCCAGCAACTGGTGCTGGCCCCGCCCTCAACCATACCAGCACGATGCACCTGAGAACAGCTGAAGATGGTGAGTTCATGTACACACATCAGCGCCAGCACAAGCTTACTTATGGAGAAGAAAATTTGTTTTTGTTGAGAGTTCACTGACACCAATGTGTGTGTGTGTGTGTGTGTGTGAAACTTTAGTGCCTAGCTCTGCTCCCGTGCTGGTGTCAACCAGGAACTTGTCATCGTCCTCCATCTCTGTGGTCTGGCAGCGCCCCCTGGAGGCCAACGGGGAAATAATAGAGTACACCCTCGCCCTCAGCCCCGGAGGCTCTGACATCACCTTTACCTCCAATACCTCGTACACCCTCACTAACCTTCTTCCATACACACCTTACAACCTCACTGTCATCGCTGCAACACGTAAGGGCTCAGGGCCCGCCCTCCTGGTGCTGTTACACACTGATGAAGCAGGTTGGTCTTTGGGTTTAATTCCATGTAACCTGATCACACTAATCATCCCTGACTCTTAATGCCAGTCAGTGTTCCAACAGGATGTTATTTATTTAGCGAACCACGTGTGTGTGTGTGTCTTCTGCCTATCTAATTAACTGTCTGTTTCAGGTCCCATGTCCCCTCCTCGTAGCCTGACTATATACAACCACACTGCCTCCTCTGTGTGGTTGAGCTGGGAGCCGTCTCTGGAGCCCCACGGAGTGGTTACACACTACGGCTTCAGGATCCGAGAGCTCATCACACACACCGTCACACACCAGGTAGCAATAATTTCACACACCAAAAGCTGCTCCACAACAACAACAGCAACAAACACACACAAACACACACACACACACACACACACTCCAGAAACCACTCAATACAATACATACGGTCACACACCACATACCTCTAATTTCATACTCCAAAAAGCACTCAACAGTAACATTATGCCTTCATATACACTGATAGAGTAAGACCTTATCTACTCCAGTGATCATGCTTGGATTATTTTTTATTATGGGATGATTTAATCTCCATGCTTAGGTCTGTGTCCTGTGGTGTCTGTTTGTGTGTGTGTGTGTGTGTGTGTGTGTGTGTGTGTGTGTGTGTGTGTGTGTGTGTAGAATTCCTCTGGTCCCTCCACCACGGCTCATCTATCAGGCCTCAGGCCCCATCGCTCCTATGAGATCAGTGTTTGCAGTTATACCAAAGTGGGCAATGGGGACCAGTACAGCAGCTCTGTTAACTTCACTACCAATGAGTCAGGTACACACTGTCTACGCACAGAAGACCTAACGCTGATTTACACTTCTGCTCATAGTCCTCAGCTCCTGCTTTCTCACATTCAAAATTAATATTTGTACAGTAGGTTGTAGTACGATGTAAGATCACAAGGGTTAAAAATACAAATTAATTGAAGATTTAGCTGAT
This sequence comes from Diretmoides pauciradiatus, assembly GCA_900660315.1. Classification (NCBI taxonomy): domain Eukaryota; kingdom Metazoa; phylum Chordata; class Actinopteri; order Trachichthyiformes; family Diretmidae; genus Diretmoides; species Diretmoides pauciradiatus. The sequence goes on along the minus strand of CABFOS010098282.1, from coordinate 4,159 downwards.
ATGTTTCTTCAAAATAGCCTAAATAAAAATTGTACCACAATAGTTATTGAGAGATTTACATAGTTACAGTTTTGTATGCATTTCCAATAATTCAGACACCTGTGTGAAGACCATATGTGCAGAATTGCTAAATGCAGTGGGCAGCTTCAACACTCCCCCTCTCTCCTTCTCCCTCTCTACAGTGTCCGATGCAGTGGCGAATCTATCTTGCTCAGGAGTGAGCTGGGATTTGATTAAAGTGTCCTGGGACCTTCCAGCCAACCCAAATGGACAGATCATGTTTTATCAGATTCTGGTGGAGTCAGACTCACAGTCCCACATATACCGGACCACCACATCGGAGTACACAGTGGCTGGGCTGCCACCGGACGAAGAGTACATACTCACTGTGACCGCAGTCAACTCTGCAGGACCAGGAGACCAAATAAACTGTACTGCTGCTACACATCCGGAGTCAGGTAGTCCATCCTGTGCATTGTGGCTCATGCTGCCAGTTCTGAATCAGGCACTGCTTACTACACTGTACACTTCGACTACACTTTATTCCAGTGATTTGCATGAATACCAAATTAATATTCACTCTCAATTCTCTCTCATTTTGTCTCCCTCAAAGTCCCAGGTGCCCCTCGCTTCCTAAACCTATCTGAGGTCACATCTAATAGTGTGACAGTTCATTGGGCTCCGCCGCTCGCCATTCGGGGCTTGCTGAAAGAGTACCGCATCACTGCACAGCTGCTGTCAACTGCCTGTGAACAGGACACCTCCACTGCCGCAGAGCAGGAACTGGCCCCGGACTGTGTGGACTCTTCTGTAGTTGCAGTGGTGTCAGTGAATGATTCAGACGGCTCTGACTGGAACGTCACACTTCAGTCCCTGACTAAATACAGACGCTACCGCTTCAAATTGGCAGCTCTGACCAACGCTGGAGAAGGGGAATACACGCCCTGGATATATACACAGACTCTGGCTGGAAGTAAGAACCTCACAGTCACAGTGTGTTTGTCCATCATCTGGAAAAAATGAATTCCCATATTTTTTAATGTAACGTTTCTCTTTATGGATGTTTAACTAATGATGCAACATTCAAAACATTTCAAACATGCATCATTTTGTCAACACCCTGTAAGCACCCAATGCATACAGTTACACCTGTCTCTCCTCTTAGATGCTGATGCCCCTCCCCGTGGCGTAAGTGTGACCCCCACCGCCAACAGCCTTTTTATCAAATGGAGCACTCCCACTGTACTCTCGGGACCGACTTCCTATCTAGTGCATGTCACCTCAGTGAGTAGCATTACAGCAGTGCACAGTACACAACATTATACACACGCAGCCAGTGACATGTAAAGAAGAGTTGGATGTGCTGAGGAACAAATCAGTGTGTTGTTGTACTGGTCAGTTTATTTATAGTGTTTTATGCACAGACACACACACAGTATGAGTATGAGATGTTTCCATGTACTGTATGTCTATGCTGTTATGTCAGTTGGATGGTGCAGGTTTGAACCACTCGGTGGTTCAGGCTCCAGGGGAAGGGATGGATGTCGTTGTGACAAACCTGACAGCCTTCACCCTCTACTCCGTGACCGTGACTGCCTTCACTGGTCCACTGGAAGATGCTGTCAGGGATGGAAAGAGCAGTATACCCGTCCTCATCCGAACCCTGGAGGAGAGTATGTGGTGGTTTAATTCTTAGAGCACCTATAACAATTTACTTCTGTAAATATGACCAAATCTGTAGCTCTAGTCTCCACCTCTCCCTCTGCCTTAGTCTCCATTATCCTTTGCTTGATCCCCCAGAGCCCAAAGACCCACCCAAGAACGTGAACCTGGCAGTGATGCCAGGGGAAGTGACCTCTGTGTTTGTGACCTTCACCCCCCCAGAGGAGCCCAATGGAAACATCAGTGCCTACATGGCACAGATTTTCCAACAGGGCCAATTGGTCAGGACCGTCCCCCTTAATTTCATCCAGAAAAACAATAGCACGCTGACTGCTGTCATAGATGGCCTGAAGGGAGGTCACAACTACAGCATACGGGTGAGGAGCAAACATATATTACTCACACATACAGACATGCACATTCATACTCACTCTAATGGTGATACACCTACAGCTGCCAACAGCCCTGACAGCACTACAGCTGCCCAGCTCCCATCGGTCCCTCCAGCACACCACAACTCCTATGACCTTGACCAATTCGGACCACACTACACAGTATTCTTTCATTCAGTTAATCTTTTTCTGTTACTTTATCTCTCTATCTGTCTTATTTATATTTGTCCGTTTCTAGATTACAGCAATGAATGGGATTGGTCAAAGCCCACCCAGCCCAGAAGTCCAAATAACAACAGGGATCCAAGGTACATCTACCCTGCGAACACATTATCTACTCCTCATGGGAGACACACTTTTATGTGTGTGCTCTGCACTGCTGGTAAAGTGTTTACTGTACATATCCTGCAGTAGATAGAAGCCAGATGGAGGGCTGCAACTGAATGATATTACTCCACAGTGCAATAATATGCAAGCCCAGATACCTGAGTTCAACAATAACATACACGACCAATCAGTAATATTATCAGATCTGGGTTGATGTTGGGGAGGTGCAATTTTACTGTGACTATTCAGAGCAGCTGTCATGTTGTATAAATGACAGCACTAAAACCGCCTCATCACACACAACTCCACACAACCTGTGTGTGTGTGTGTGTGTGTGTGTGTGTGTGTGTGTGTGTGTGTGTGTGTGTGTGTGTGTGTGTGTGTGTGTGTGTTCCAGCTCTGACCAAGCCAACCCAAAGACCCCAGGCACTGATGGGCCGTGGAGGAGTTGCCATGGTAACTCACAGGAGCATCACCATCCAAATGCCTGCCTGTTTCTATAGTGACGACAATGGACCAATCAAAAACATTCAGGTCATCGTGGCGGAGTCAGGGGGTATGACTCCTCATAAACCTTGACAACTATCACTTTTAGTTGAATCTTCTCGGCTTCCAGTCTAGGCTGAAAAGGATTCACATTTTAAACCTCAAATAGAATCTTGTTTTACATCATCTTTTCTTGAGGTCACAAAAGAACAAAAGTAAGCAAAAGCAGAAAATTGAATTCAGTACCCATGTGCCAACCCCCCTCCCCCCCACCACCTTCCTTCCTATCACAGTAAAGGACAGCAACAACCTCACAAATTGGAAGAATGCATTTTTTCATCACCCCACCCCTTACCTGACGGACGAGGGGTTCCCCAACCCGTTGTGTTCGAGGAACAAGGAGACACACAGGTTGAGGCGCAGTGACCGCATGGCGCAGACGTATGTGATCGGAGAGAGAGATGATTGTATGGAACAGGACGCTGGCAAATTCTGCAATGGACCTCTGAAGCCTAACACTGTCTATGTGTGAGTACACCACACACATAGACTAACACACCTGGGTCCATATTCACAAAGCATTTTATCTCACCACTAAGAGTTCTCCTAAATCACACTAAAAGTTCCTAACTAAGAGTTTTCTCTTAAAACCTATTCACAAAGCTGCTGAGACCAACTCTTACTAAGGCAGTGGTTCTCAAACTTTTCATATCAAGGACCCCTAAACTGACACAAATTAGACCACGGACCCCTATATGACATAATGTTGAAACAAGCACCAGAAATACACAAATACTTCTTAGTCAATGTACATTCAAATTAGAGCCAATTGTGTGAATATTTGGAAAAAAATTAGAGAAATTTCTGGTGGAAAAAAAAATTCTGGAAAAAAAAAATTAATAATAATAAAATTGTGGTATAAATTGGTGGTAAAAATGTTAAAAAAGTGTGGTAAAAACTTCTAGAAAAAAGTGGTAATTTTTTTTTTTAATCTGGAAAAAAGTAGTGCATTTTCAGCGGGTATTCGTGTCTATTCATCATCTTTGCATTGACTATTGACTGTTATGTAATATACAGAATAACATTTTGAGAATTTCAAGAAAATGTTTCTAGAAAAAAAGTTGTAAAATAACATGAACAAAGTTGCAATATTTTGAGGAAAAAAGTCAATAAATTTGAGAAAGAAATAATAACATTTTGAGGAAAAAGTAACATTTCAAGAAACAAACATAAAATTTTACGAAACAAACATAAAATTTGGGGGGGAAGTCAAAATTTTGAGAAAAAATCAT
>CABFOS010098233.1:0-13217 GCA_900660315.1 Diretmoides pauciradiatus | reverse complement strand
TGCTGGATCATCACCTCCACCGCCTTACCGATACGACTCTCCTGAGGTTTACACAAAGAAAACTCAACAATTATAACATAGTACTATTTTAAATGATACTCTGCTGATCCCAGGAAGGCAACTCTCTTTTGTTGGTGCAGCGATCCAGTAAAACATATGCTGAGTAGAACGAGATGCATGAAATACATTGGACAGTGTGTTGTATTGAAGTAAGAATGCAAAATAAATAAATGACTAAGAACAGTTCTGTCACTATTTGCCACATATCATGAAAAAATAGAAAAGTTTATATTTTTTGTGATGTCCACTGGTTTTGTAAAAGTGAAGGAAATTCTATTTTTTATGTGTGATAATAAATGTACGGAAGCGCAGTGCTGCCAAGCAAAAAAAATTAAAAGTTCTGTTGTTTTTATGAGATAATTATCACGTAATAATGAGAAAACTATCACGTTAATACATGATAGCCGGTTTGAAGGTTAAAGATTGGAAGTTTAACTGAGAATATAAGGCTACGGGTGATAGACGGAGTCGACTCGCTCCGCTGTCTTTGGGCCGACGCTTCGTCTCTTTACCGTAACTACACAATTAAACACAACTCACTTCCTCTTTCCTGCTCGGCTACTTGACGGCAGTGTTACACCTGAACACCTGAAGTGATTCCCTTGTCACGGCCTGTCGCTGAAACTGACCAGGAGCATAGTAATAGCCAGTGTACGTAGTCGACTGTTGTCACCAACAACATGGCAGACTTATTCTTTCCTTCATAGTGTAAACATACTCATAACAATACCGTCCACATTGCTCAAGAACAGTACAATTTCGCTGTCTTAAGCCAAGAAGGAAGTAAACTGAATTCATTCTACTACTCGTGCCATAACCACGTTACTTGTTTCCCTTGTCCATACAGAAATGCCTTAGGAGTTTTCTCGTTATTACAAGATACCTTCAGTATTGCGTATTATCTCTCTGCAGTTGCAGCTCTTGGTCGGTAGCGCTGTACAGTATACGAGTCATGAAGCTACACACAAGCTCACCTGGTGAATGGCTCCCAGCATCTCGGAGCGGCTGGACACTCTGGTCATGGACTGGATGAGGATGTCCAGGTTCTTCTGGAGCCTCTGGATGATCTCCATGGATTGGTTGTCGTCCTCACACAGAGGGATCAGCGCCTGGGAGAGGACGGACAGACGGACAGACAGAATGGAGAATGGAGGGATGAACACTTGAATGAAAATTAATTTGAAAAAGGATTTTTCACTCCCACTAACTTATTGAACTTATTGAAGTGATTATCTGCTTACCTCATTACTAACACCTACAGTAGAACTTATTATACCTAATTACTTTTATACATGATTGATGTTACGCAGTGGACCACATTTTTTCAGGAAGACACAATCCCTCTGGTACATGTACTTGGTGTGCAGTTTAGTAAGCTGCATGCAGCTCCTCGTCCCTTTATGTTCTCAAGAATTCCACATTCAATTGCCAAATATAGTTGGTTGCAGTCAGATCAACTTCAAGCGTTCAGTATCTGTGCAAATAGCGCTTCACAAAGTAGCCAAGGCCAAGTACAGTCGTTAATACACCGACGGTCTCTTGAGCATCTTCCTTGTGCACATTTGCTTTGTCTCAACAGCAATCTAGCGAGAGGTGATGCATGGCTTAAACCTGCTCAAGCATGAAAGCCGGCCTCACCAAAACGAAGTCCAAACAAGGAAGAGAAGAATAGATAACAAGCTTGTATTTACAGTACTTGAATTTTGACAGAAAAAAATCGGGACTTAAGCAAGACGAGTTATGGCATAAACTCCCATCTGCAATATACTCTAAATATAACCCATATACAATACAATATTCCTTCATTTAATCACGTGAGAGGGGAACTATGCTAAAAAAATCCCAAAAATTAGGGAATAACACTGACGGAATTGCAACATCGAGCATTCAGATCTCAGATTCATCAAGTGAATGCTACATGTCCGAAAGGGAGCAGGAAGAAGTTTGCACTTATTAAATCCTTCCACTTTCTCACCATCCATAAACTCTTTCCGGTATAAACAATAAATATAATTCACATACACAACAAACACACACTGATTTGCATGTCTACATACATGCATATATACACGTACACAGACTTTATTGCATTGGCACAAAGAGGCCACTGTGAGCTGTGACAGAGACCTGTCAGTGTTGTCACCATTCCTACTGGTTGGTCAATAAGTCATAGATTACTTAATGCCTCAGAAACAGCACATGCAATGCACCCGTAACAGATACTACTGTACTAGATCTTTTACACCTCAATAAAACCAGAGAGAGCGAGAGCGAGAGCGAGAGCGAGAGAGAACCACCACCAAAGCTGGGGAACTATGGAGAAGATGGCCAAAGACAAGACAGAAATGGAGGAACTTTGTTGCTGACCTATGCGTCAACCGGCGCGACGGGAATGAGTGAGTGAGAGTTTCGCAGAGACCTTGTCCACGTACTCCACACATACATAGACACACAAACACACCTGCAGTAAGCCCTGGCAGCTGGACACCTCCCTGCGGACGTTCTCCTCAGCCAGGTCGCGGGACCTCTCCTCCAGCCGCAGCCTTTTCTCCAGGGTGAACATGTCGCACTTGAAGCCCAGCGACAGACGCTGGAAGTCCGTCTGACAACACAGAAACACACACACGTTTTGACCGAACACATTGATTTTATTTTGTAAACGGTGCTGAATTTCCAGTTCTCTTATTTCCTTGTCCTCATTTCCTTGTGATAAGTTATGGAACTTCCTGTCTCGCCCTGTAGGGAACACACCTTTCATATTTCGAGCAGTAGCAACAGGAGTGTTAACTTACAGCACAACTCAATCTCAGACAAACTCTGGAACTAGGGGACACAGTTCTTGAGAGAGTAAGATGGATCAGAGAGCTTGTGTGCGTGCATTTCTGATGCCTGCACACACACATGTATTAGGAATCTATAAGGGACACAACACATGGAGACTATACTGTAGAGGGAAAGCTACTACAAAACACAGCTCCAGGAAACAGTATGCATACCTCAATCTCCTTGTCATTTGTTGTCAGGCTGCAAGGGCACAAAGAACAATTTGGTGACTGTTTGAAGCATTAGAATGTGTACATGGGCACAAGAATGGATTATAACATAAGTCGGTAGAATAATGTGGATAATCGCTTCGTTACCTGTTCTTCTCATCTTTGACAGTGTCACTGGTTTCAGAAATCACGGACGTCTCAGCTAGACAATGACAAGGAGACGGTTGCTAGGTGAACCACGGCATAACAAATACCGGACAAAAAAAGTGCACAACCACTCATTTCTAAAAGGGATCATCATTAGATATCAAGTCTAACCTATTATAATACAGTATACCATAAAAACCAATAGGCCAAACATACTTTCATTCTCAGTGATCACGCTGCTCTCACTCGGCTCCTCCTGAACCTTGTGCTCCTTCACGGCCTCCATGCTATGCGAGAGTTCCTGCAGGGTCCAGACAAATGTTACCATTTTCCCCCGCTCCTTCTCATCTTGCTCTTCTTTAAACACCGATTCCTCCATTATCTCATTGCCCTCTTCATCCATATCGCAGTCTTCACTCACTCAACAGTTCATGTCATGGTGCCCCTTTATCTGCCTCAGATTGTTCCTCTCTCTCACTCACTCACAGCTGGAATAGCAGCATTGTTGTCATGTTGGATGAGATAACCAGTGGCACATAACTATGACTGGCACAAGGAACTGTAATCTTAAGTAACGCCCACTCCGTTCCCTGCCAAGCTGTCTTTTGATCATATCTACTCATAAGACATGGTGGTGCAGTGCTGTCTCACAGTAAGAAGGTCCGGGGATCGATTCCCCCGTAGCTGTCAGCGCTTTGGGGTGTGTTCTCCCCATGCCTGTCGGCGCCCCATGCTCAGGTGGGATAACTCGTCAGGGGCCTTTCTGTGTGGAGTTTGCATGTTCTTCCCGTGCTCACATGTACGGTGTCCATAATAGGACATCCTCATACCTCAGTGTAAACAGCATCGTTCCTCGGACTGAAATCCGTCAGTTGTCGGCCAAAAGTTGTCAACTCTCAGGGTCTCCTACCAAACGGCCTCAGATGATTTTTTCATTTGTTTTCATTTCTTGTGAAAGAAAAATTTAATAAATAAATGCTAAATTCATAACAATATCCCATTCAGTTCTACATAGGCAGATTTAGAAATTCCCATAAAAAAGATCAAATCAAATTGTTTTCAGCAAACTATTGTATATTGTTGTTCAACATGTTCCCGATGTAACTCTGTGATGATTTTCAAGTGGTTTTAGCATTTAATTATTAAAATTGCTGTAGTGCGAGAACAAGAAAGTAATGACAGTTGTATGTATTTCAACAAAAGGAAAATAAGAAAAAAAGTATAGATTTCAGAGTTTACGGATGCACTTGAATGCACCATGAAGTCTGAGACCTGAGACTTGACAATTTTTGGCCAACAACTGACAGATTTCAGTCCGAGGAACGATGCCTTTTACTCTAAGGTATGAAGATGTCCTATTATGGACACCGTACACATGGGTTCCCTCCATATATCAGAAATTACCCCCATTAAAAACATGCAGAACGCTCTCCTGTCCTGAATTGGTCCCCAGGTGCCAACAGATAAGAGCTGCCCAGTGCTCCTGGCTGCCCCATGGAGGAAGGACAGCGAGGACGCATTACATGCATGCGTGTGTGTGCTGTGTTGTTGACTAATAAAGACTCAATAGAGAGTCCTATTTCGTTAAGCAGCGATTACGCAGCTCAATAAAAGCTCAAGTCAGTTAAATTAATGAAACTCATCCTCAAAATGTGGAATTATTCATTCAACAGTTAGTAAAGAAGCACACAGGACTAGGGCAGATCTTACCAGTTCCCGCTTATTGTTGCCGCGGAGGGAGAGGGCGTCCTTTTTGGCTCCTGATCCCGCCTTCCCACCTGAAGCGCTGTCCTCTGATTGGCTGGGTTCAGAGGGTGCGACCTCTATGCTGCCCTCAGATTGGTCGGTGTGTGTGACCGTCTGTCCAGTCATGGACTGAGGAGAACTACTGCCAGAGAGGGTGGTCGCTCCGCTGCCCACAAGCCTGTCTGTCCCTGGACGGAAAGTTGGTTTATGGTTGTCTTGTGTGATGTGAGATAATGTTAACAAATGGAATCATCTGAAGCTCGTGTTTGTTCATCGTTGGCTACATTTTTACATGGGAATGAACAATGAACAAACGCCTACTAATGAATACACATGAGGATTCTCTCTCTCTGAAGTGTTTGCTCCTACCTGCCATAGTGACGGCCACTGTGGGCGACTCAGGATCATGCACGCCCTCCTCCTCTTCCACCAACACAGGCAGCAGGCTGCTGCTGCACATACACACACACCTTAAAAATACTACTAACAACGCTTCAAAAATGACTTTTTTAGAAACTTCATGCAGAGAAAACAGTTCCCTCTTGGCAGAAATCATCACAATCTGCTGGCACCGTGACTACCGACATGTCAATCTTGGAACCCAGAGTCTATTATCGATAACGATAGTAGACTCTGGGATCAACTCTCACTGTGTCTGGGTTATCCGGTCAGCGGATCTGAAGAACGACTTCCTCTTCCGGCCGCCGATCATTTAGTTTTTTACGGTCATTTTCTATATCAAACTTTTGTCATATCCTGTCGGCAACAAGTTAACACATCACACTTGTCAAGTAAATACGTTAAACAAAGCAATCAGACTGTAAAACGACCGGCGGATGTCTGGTCCCCGGAAGAGGAAGGCCGACAGGATATGGCAAAAGTTTGATATAAAAAATGACCGTGAAAACTAAAAACTAAATGATCGGCGGCCGGGAGAGGAAATCGTTCTTCGGATCCGCTGACTAGACCTGATAACCCAAAACTAGTGGCCGTTGATCCCAGAGGCTCAGATGGTCGTCAGACCGATTGAGTCTCTGGGTTCCGAGATTGCTGACATGTAAGACACTCGAGCAGTGTGGAAACCCTGTGAATTTTCAAAAGGGATTTAGTGAGCGAACGGCCAACAGTGAAACACTCACCTGTCCTCCGCTGCTGCTCTGTCTGCCAACTGGTCCTGGCTCAGACTCTGAGATAGAGAGAGAGACATAGAGGGAAAGGGGTGGGGGAGGTGAGAACAAGACAGGTGGCCTGGTGAGGCACATTCTTATGCTCCACATCAGAGGAAATGATCAATGATTAAAAGACACATGTGGGCACGGACACACACACAAACACGATACCTGTCCCATGGCAGTGAAAAGCTATCTAAGAGTGTGGATGAGAAAAATTGGGCAAAATCCTTATATAATGTATGTAGCTTCATGGAGAGCTCTGCAGGTGTGTGTGTGTGCTGTTGAGAAGGGTGCTCAGAGTGCACGTTGACACTGGCACACTGCTAAGTAGTGGGGGTGGATTGCACACACACACACACACACACACACACACTAGGTGAGAGCTCAGAGCTACGCAATGGGCTATTGTGTAATGAGTGTACATAATAACCATTATGGCACCAACTTTCAATATGAATAATAGCTCATGCTACAGACTTTCTGTACTTCAGCCTCCCGTCACAGTCATTTCACATCAGCATGTAGAGACCAAATATAAAACTGGCTGCTGCCCAATTTCTTCTGAACCTGCAACCTAAAACATATCCACTTCCTCCACTTTCCACCATCGTCGCCTAAAGATGATTACCCAATATTTAAAAATGACAGACTTTCAGGAGTAAATATTTCAAAAATGATGCTTACCATTTACAAATCAAACCCCAAATTAGTTTCTTTGTAAGGAAACCCAACTTATCTTCACTAGCAGATTAAAGCAGAGAGGAGCATTTGAGTTCTCGTCCAGGTCACTGTGCATTTATGGTTATGTGCTGGACACATACAGCCATAGTATGAGCGACCAACCTTCTTCAAACTATTTCTCAGTGGGGTGGCAGTCCTGCAAACCAACAGTAGGCGGGACACTGGAATAACACCAACCAATCAATCTCTCAGCACATGAAGCCAACTGTGGTACAACAGTGTTATAACACCAGTGAGAGTGTGTCATCTTTCCAATCGCTTCTTAAAACAATTTCTATCCAATGCTTTCGTAGAACTTATTATTTACTTACTAATTACAATTATTTGTTTATATAGGTTCTAATTTTACTGAGTTAAAGCACTTTGTAACACAATAATAATGATATTAAGCACAGACAAGTGGAAATCATAAGCAGAATTAGTGCAAAAAACACACTTTAAAGCAACACTGAGACCTTAGTATCCACACATATGACTGTTCTGTACTTGCCTCATCCCGTCACCCCCTAAGGTGTTGGCTTGCATAGTCGGGGAAACCACAGCCACCTAATTCTCTGGTCTCATTGTTACTTTAATTTGTTCGAGACTCCCCGGCACAACCCCTCCACTCCACTTCACTCCACTCTGTGAAGGAGGGCCAGCCCCTGCCCTGTCCACTTACCCCCTGCATTCAACACACACCTACTTTCACTCAGCTGGGAGAAACCGAAAGTGGGAGGAAGACAGAGAGAGAGAGAGGGGGGGAGAGAGTAGAGGAAGGGGAAGTAGAGAGAAGAGGGTACTGCAGAGAATAAAGGAAGTTGGTACTGTATTCCCCAATGCATTAAAGCACTTCCCCTCTAGTACTGACCGTGGCAAAACTCATGTCGCCTGTTGCCGAGTCTGCCTCTCCTGCTTTCCCTCCTCCCTCTCTCTGGTCTTCTCGGCTCGGCTGGGGGCGTCGGGGGGTGAAAGGTAAAAGGTCAAATCACAGACACCATCGACCTCTGGATGTATCGCACTTTCTCTGTCCCCTTTCTCTCTCTCTCTGGCAAGACTGGGACTGTGGCATCACGAGCGCGCGAGTCAGAGGGAGGAGAGAGAAACGAAAGATGAGGCAGGTGGATTGTGGGTATGCAAAGTATGGCTGCAGAGATACACACACACCTCCCACAGCAAGAAAACACCAATTTGACTGGCAAATGTGCCTTTAGTGACAAGGAAGTGACACAGCTGAAGAGAATTATGACAAACTGACTAATGTAGCGATCAGCTTCAAACTGTCATGGGTATTTTTTTTTCTTTCTTTCCGTTTTCCCCCCCTTTTCTCCCAATTTTAACATATTTAACTCCCTGCCTAAGCGGTCCCGGTCGTTGCTCCGCCCCTCCTCTGTCAGCTTGGGAGGTTGAGGCTACCACTCCTCCTCCGACATATGTGAAGCCAATCAGCCTTCTTTTCACCTGCCAGCGAGGAGTATCGCCGGGAGAGTGTAATGCGCGCAGAAGTTCACACTATCTCTCCGAGTTCCCCTCCCCGCTGAACAGGCGCCCGACCGACCAGAGGAGGCACTAGTGCAGCGACCAGGACAAATCTCCTCGTCCAGCTTTCCCGCCCACAGACGTGGCCAATTGCGTCTGTGGGGACGCCCGACCTTGCCGGTAGCAACCCCGAGGTTCGAACCTGCGACCTCAGGGTTGGTAGGCAGCAGAATATAACGCTACACTACCCGAGCGGCCCATCATGGGTACTTTATACTGCTAAAAAATGATTCAGGATATTGAGACTGTGTGGCTGTCTCTCGCCAAACACTCATCTCCTGATAGAGACTAGAGATGCTTTCCCAGCTATGGAAGTCCATGAATGCCAAAACGATACTACTTCTTCCTTAGAAAGAGTGAACTTCTATAGAAAGCATGAGAACACATCTTTACCGTCTGAGATGGGCTGGGTGTTTGATGTTGCATCAATTAAGACAAACGGGTGTCTTAATTGATGATTAAATCATCTCTGTGCACGTTTGGATGTGATGCATCGTTCTCACAGTGAATCCTGGGTCAATTTGTTCTCATTGGCCAAGTCACCATCAAATTTCTGGAATCTTTATCGGTTCACTGTTCTGACTTTGGTTTGGAATCACAGTTTGACCGTTAGATATTATAATAAGACTATTACCTCCTGTGCCTTCTACATTGTGACCCATCAAGATAAAGAAGAGATACACAAGTTTAGAAGCATCCACAATTGATGAGATGCATGAATCAAATCATCTGGATTCACGACAATCAGTCCTCTTGGCAAGCAACACACACCCAGTATCCCTGGTCCTCAAGATGCCCAAAACAGAAATGGAGGGTTCATGTTGCATTGTGGGATGGATTGGGGAGACCAAATGATGCCAATCTAGTCGGCTGACCTGCTTTATGTGCCTGGTTCACTGATAAAACCTGTATTACAGTTTTCTGCATTCACCTCCCACTCTGGGTAACGGTCCCGTCTGGCCCGGGGGACGCGCTGCTGTTGGGTGGCAGCATCTCGGCCGATCTGGAAGGGGTGTTACCGGGCGCGGCGGGTCCGTCTTGCTCAGGTGAGTTGCTCAGGTTGTGAGCCGAACCGCCGGGGAGAGACTGCGTAGCTTCAAGGCTCTTTGCATCTGGTGACACAAGACAAGCGAGATGAGTAAAACCACGATCAGGCGTGTATGGAATTTACATTTTCATACGACAGACATTTAGCTGATGTGCAACAGCAGAAGAAGTAAAATTCCTAGACCTCGCTATTGTTAGGTTGTTGCTTATTTGAGGAAGTACAAGGAGGTAACGTGCAATATCATTCACTGTGGCAATTGACAGTTTTGGGGCTGAGACAATGGGGTCAGATTAACTCCTTGTGTGTTAAATCATTGGCGTGTGATGAAAAAAAGGGAAATCTGGCAAAAAAAAGTCCAGTCTGAGTCTAATGGTGTCAAACAGGAGCCAAAGCACAGACACAGCAGCCAAATTGGAACAAACAGGATTATCCCAGCGGTGCAAACAGCTCTATGGTGTCTTTGTTATGATATGATTGTCCGAGTGGCAGAGCAGCTCTGGATTCCAAAATACGCTATATACATAAAACATAAACATAAAAAATAATATGAATTTGACGTCAATGTTCCTCTTGGGGGACTAGATAAAGCAGAAAACCAGTTCTCCTCTAAAATAGACAACATACTGAGTGAGTCAGGAAATGAGTCACTTTGTACAAGTTGTTGAATATGTGGAGCAAATAGCTGAGAGCGAGAGAGCGAGAGAGAGAGCGAGAGAGAGAGCGAGAGAGAGAGCGAGAGAGAGAGCGAGAGAGAGAGAGAGAGAGCGAGAGAGCGAGAGAGAGCGAGAGAGAGCGAGAGAGAGAGCGAGAGAGAGAGCGAGAGAGAGAGAGAGAGAGCGAGAGAGCGAGAGAGAGCGAGAGCGAGAGCGAGAGCGAGAGAGAGAGAGCTCTTACCGCTGTTCTCTGAGTGGGATGGATCAGGGAGATCGTCCGTCTCTAGATGTCCAATGCCGACAGCTTTTGAGTGGGTGTTTAGTGGCACCTCCGCCTCTTCCTGACACACACACACACACACAGATAAATGCTCACAAAAGGAAATGGGTGAAGAGATCAAATAAGCAAACACACACAAACCGACAGCAGACCCACAACCAGTCAATAAAAACACATCCCGGTCCACTGAGAAGAACTTACATAAGAAATCCACAAAATACAAACAGCTGACAGTTTGACAGCCATCTGGCAAATCAGGACGGAGCTGCTGACAGCTGTAATTATTGTCAGCTCTTCATAAATACTGACGTGTGTGTACTCTTAGAAGTACAAAAGAAAGTTGAAGCTGAAAACTCTTCTGCCTAACGTTTAATATCACAATATGTGAGAAGACAAAGATTTACATAGGTTGTGTATAGTCGTATGTGTATCAGATGTGTATTCCACACTTTTCCAAACTTTGTGCGCAATTCCTGGACTTCCCATACATTTCCCGACATAACAGATCCGCAACTCACAGCGACTGGAAGTGTTCATCGCCGTAAAAGGAAGAAGATGGTTTCAAAACAAGCAGACAGAGGCTATGAATGATGACAGGTGCAAATATGTAAATGAGCTATTTGGTAGGCAAATGGTAAACGAGAGACAGGAGTCCATGCATGTACAGTATATATTGCTATAGTTATTGTTATATTAGGGGTGTGTGTGTGTACTATTTGAGATACAGTAGAATGCAAAGGCTTTGGGAAAGGAAAGAGAGAAGAAGGGATGATAAAGTAAAATAGATCACAAGTTGCAGAGAGTCTGAGGGAAAGTTAGAAGTAGAATTTCGTTTTGGAGTCACACTCTTCGTACAGTGTGATATAACAGCAATACAAAGCTACAATCCTCTCGGTCCATGGTCCCTATTTCAAGTATTTGCATACATTTAGTATACATTGATAAAGTAATCATTTTAAAGAGGTACATAGAGATGAAAGAAGACAGATGAAAGGTGTGTTACGGTCCAAACAGGAGCCAGGAAGGGAAAAACAGGCTGAACTGGTCTGCGTCCTGTTGTCTGGTCTGAGGGGCGGTGCCCGAGGGGACAAAGGTGTTCCATGTCCTTGAACTCTTGAACTTCCTACTTCCTTCCCACCAATACACAGGAAGTGTACGGCTTAAATTCCCAATCTGGTAAGGATCGGTACACCACATGACACAACCTTGAGAATGCACGTTATGTTCCAGCAACGCCCTGCTTCAGAATTCCACACATTTCACACCTGGGAGCTTCCCAGTACAAGCACAGTCGCCTACTGTTAGCTACTGAGCAGCTCTAGTGAGTGTGTGTCACTTTCTCTACCAATATGTTCCCAGCCGGTCTGGGGAGTCAAACCAGCGACCTTCCACTCGCAGTACAGTACCATAGCTCGGTGAACATCTCTCATCCTCTACTTCAGTGGTTTCCCAACCGACATCCTGCGACCCCTTCAAATGATCTCGGGACCCCAAGGTTGAGAACCACTGCTCTACTTTACAGTGAAGGCCTCTAGTGGCTAATTACAAAGGAAGCCAAGTGTGACGAAGCTACAGCTGTAAGCACGGACATTTCTTTTCAGATCGTTCTTGTCAAGGAAATAGAAAACTGGTAGTTGAAATGAGTGTTCAGGGAAATGGAAGCTGATCCTACGGTAGATCTAAGCTTAAAAGGAATTTGAACCATGGACCGGTTTCAAAAGTTGTCTAGGTCATCATCATCATCATCATCATCATGAGGGGCGTAACAGAACTCTTCTTCCTCTTCTTACCAAAACCGACTTCTCTCATGGTAACGCCACAGTGATCAATCTAAAAACTTCTGCAGCAAATCAGCGGTGGATCTTAGACAGCTCTACTATTTCCAATACATCCGTCAATATGTGAAGAATCTCAACGCCACTGCAACTTATAGTCACTTATGAAGTAAATCACTGTTTATATCAAAAACTCCTTCATTAATAAAATCGAACTCCTCCCAGTTTAGTTCCAGATGCCACCAAACATGCTCAATCATGTTCAGACCCTCGCCAATACATAGACACTTTAATCTTGTTAAATCAATGTTGAATATCCAAGAGAATAAATAACAAAATGTAGTCTTTGTATGAGAAATATGCCCAATTTCAGAATTTCATGTTGTCCTCATGTTCACTCTTTGTCATAACGTAAAACAACCAGTAGTCTGTAATCAGTAACCATCTCCTGCTCAGTTGGGCCAATGAAGTCATGATTTTTTTTACCAAAATTGAATCTTCCACCATGTTTAATTCTTCTTCTTTGTTATTTCTTTGGACTCTTCTTTGTCCTTACGGTTTATCGGGATGGCCCCTTAGTTATATTAATGAAATCCAGTCACAAGATTATGTTTCACTCACCACAAAGTCACAAACAGCGCTGTCCTCCAAAACGGATAATCACATGTTCATAATCACCAATTAAAATGTGGCGTATGTATATAGAAAGGTCAGAAAGAAGTTTCTTCCAGGAATGATGGCTTTCAGTCTGGGTTTTATACGTTTTGCTGCTACTGTAGGCACCTATTGATCATCTTCAGCCTGAGCAATTAAACTGCACAAGTTATCCAACTGCAATTAGCTACATGACTTACAGATTTATGAACTTCAAATTGCAATAAAAAATAAAATAAAAACGGGTTTAACCAGCTTCCAAAATAAAACAGTGACTTCCTTCTGAAGCCATCACCACAAACAAAGTTCACGGAAGTTCACTAGTCGATATTTTAAAGATATCGATTAGAAAATGACTTTGACAATATTATAATATAATTTGCACTACTTTTTAAGTTCCTTTAAAAGTAGTGCAAATTATATTATAATA
>CABFOS010098227.1:0-12356 GCA_900660315.1 Diretmoides pauciradiatus | reverse complement strand
GGCGGCCGCTGCCTCCTCCGGTGCGGCGTTCTCTCCTTCAGCGGGGGCTGCCGCTCCCTCCTCGGCCGCCTCTTCAGATTCCTTCTTGGTCTTCTTAAAAGAGAAGCTGCTGAGCTTGAAGGACGGTTTCTTGAAAGTGAACCGCTTTTTCTTCTGTTTGGCATCCTCGCTGGCGGAGGCAGCGCCGTCCTCCGGCTTAGCAGAAGCCTCTCCATTTGTGGCAGCGGGCTCCTTCTCTCCGTTGGTCTCAGCATCCTCTACTTTCTCTGCTTCCTCTTTTGGTGCCTCCTCTGCAGGAGTGCTGCCGTTGGGCTGAACGTCTCCATTGTTGGCCTCCTCTGAAGCATCCCCATTGGTCTTGGCATGGCCATTCTCCTGTGAGGAAAGAGGGAAGACAATTCACTCACCTGTGAACCTGCACATCACAATCAAAAAAACATTTCAAATTATCACAGTTTCTCCTGTGATGTTAAAAACCTTTTAGGCAATCAGTCATGTCAGCACTGATTTTAGATAGATGGTAGGGTCGGTGTGTATATGTGCTATTAACTTGGTCACTTGTAATATTATGTATATTGCATAGGACTACAGATGGAAATTAGCATCTCACTAAATCTGGGGCAACCATGTTCTCATTTCTTGCAAATGATTAATGTCAGTGCACACTGTTCTTTTTATAAATTAAATAAACTAAACCCATGCTACTTCCATAAAGGGATTACAATCTGTTGGTAGGCCATGAACCCTCCACTATGAGGCTACAAAACAACCTCCCTATGAACATGTGTGTATGCAGGAGTGGCCCCTTGCAAACCCCTGGTGTGCTGTGATATTTATTCAAAGTCGCCCGAGTAGTAACCAATCGGAAAATAGTCCTAAAACTGCAGCAACATCTGTTACTAGGAGAGTGACGACAGATGAGCGGCTTCCAGCAGTAGGCTAGTCGGGTTAGGCCGCAATACCACCAGCAGCCACCAGGCGGCGCCGCGTGTCTGCTCGGTGGAATCAATGGATGCAGGAATTTGGGGATTTTTTTTTAAATGGCCCCGTTAAGTCATTTATTTCTCCATCGTATACAATGTTTTCCGCCTTTTAATCCCATCGCTCTTTAAGAAGTGCTGATTCCCAACAACTGTGAGCGTGTGGAGCTCACCCCCTTTCCCTGGGTCTGGCAACAAAGGCGTGGTGCGGGGTTTTAAAATGGCCATGCCACAACGAGAGCAGCTCCAAACCCCCCTGTTACACACCCTTTAACCCGCTGGATACCACAGGAACTCAGTTACAATGAATTAAAAACGCCTTTATATTTCATCCTGTTCTAAACTAAATACCCCACACAGGACCAAATCACCTCCTTAATGCTCAAAGAGAATAAAACCAGTGAGCATCAATGAAATCAAAAGTGGTTCGATGAAGTAGTTGAAATTGTGTTTTTAGTTGCTGTGCACGTTTAAAATTGTAATAAAGTCAGTGGTGGGGATGATAATGGGAACATGCGGCCACTTTCCCTGAACACCGGTGAGCGTGGTGGTGGTGATGCGCTAAATTGACGCCATTGACGCAACACATTGCCGACAAAATTCCACTCGGGGGTCAATAAAACACTCAAAATAAAGACGTTTTTACCTGTCCGTTCGTCTTGGCCGGTGCAGCCGCGGCGTCTGCTGACTTTTCCGCCGCAACTTCTTCTTTCCCAGCGCTTTTGGACATGTGTGCTCCCATGCTTTGCTTTTTTTTTGGTCCAACAAAGGAGCCCAACCGATCAAATGAATGAACAAAGACCGCAACGCTTCCTTCCCAAACAAAAAGCCCCAAGTCAGACGCTTCTTCTTCTCCAGACGAAGCCGAGGAGTCGAAACCAGAATTACCACACGGGGACGGGTGAGAAGTTGCAAAATGCCGCAAGATGCAACTAAAGGAAATTCTTTCGCCCCCCGATAAAAAAAAATCTCCAGCAGAATTGGTAAATGGAGAAATTTGGCCCCGGCGCAAATGAGATGCGGAGTACAACGCCCAAAGTCCGCTGATGAATGGGCGCTCCGGGCTATGACGTCACAGCCACCCCCGTCTCCACCAATCACAAGTCAGTCTGAAAGAAAAGATGGTGGGGGGTTCACGGAGAGGAGCTGCCGTGGACAATGGGAGAAGGAACAACAATATATAGGCAACAACTTGTTTTTATCTTCACCCCAAATTGCAGAAACCTCATTTTTTTAAAGACTTAGAAAACTAACTAAACTAAACAGAGGTTTCATGGAGTTTGGAAGTTGTCAGTAGGATTAGTTGTAGGTTTATTCCAGGGAATATGAGCAAAACATTTCACATATAGTTTTCATCATGTTTAAAGATATGTTTTAGAGTGTTTTCATACATGTAGAGGACATTAATTCAAAATATATGCTATATATGTCTGCAGGTACAGCCAACATATATTTTACCCACACAAAACATATACAATGTACAAATAAAATGGCCAATTTGTGCATATTTAAAAACATATCTTTTAAAACCTGAAGTGAAATATAGTTGTTTTTTAAAAATCCACATGGGATCTTCAAAGCGTTCAGATCTGGTGCACGAGAAGAAAAACGCCAATGTTTATCACAACTTTTAAATGTCCAATTATAAATAACAACAGTGTGATTTGCACAGCTGACACAGCAGTGCTCATGCAGACTCATGCCACCCAGAATACAGAGGTCTCTGTCAGGATAACCCCCACAACTTCCCCTACCCTGTCTTGCATAACAACGTCTTGTCTGTGTGTTGATGCTGGAGCATCCCAGTGACCTAGATCTACGGAGACTTTAAAGCCTTCTGCTGCTGCTGCCCACTCCAGCCTGCAGCACCAGCCACAAGTCTCCCCTCTCCCATCACTTCATGACCCACATCTCCATGGTTACTGGTCCAAAATGGCTCCAAGGAATATGTTGCAGATAGATTAGGATGACTTCTGTGGTTGTAGAGAAAGTGAAGACTGAGATTGGAACTGAGCAGCACATAAACAGACAGCAGTTGTGGATTAGGGTGACTTCTTTCACCATGCACGCTCCTTTTGTTGGGCTAACTAGGCCATGCTCATTGTTGTGATGTTATGATTATATGCAAAGCTTTAACTATTGTGGTGATCTGACCCAGAGCACATAAACTAGAGGATAAAGCCTTTGGGGCACTGTGGGTTTTCATAGGGCACCAAACAGACATCTAGTGTGCGTGACATGAAGATATCACATCAACATATAATGGGTGGTAATGGTGTTTTTGGTGGTGGTGTGTGTGTGTGTGTGTGTGTGTGTCAGAGAGAGACAGAGAGAGACTTAGCAATTGTTGCACAACTAATACCAACTACTGCCACCCATTGGAGAAGGGGCACAAGTCAACATAAAACAGACGGACATGATTTGGATGAATTATCCTGGGAAGTTTACTGAACTGTGACTCTGACTGTGACATTATTGATCATATAGTGATCTGAGAGGGCTTACACATAGCAAAGTGTTACATCATTACATACTGTACTGGGTCGGTGTAGATGTCTGGGCTCCTATGCATGAATTGTCCTGGAACAGAAGCGCTGATCCGAGAACAGTTTGCCACTTCAGTCAAAGTAATGGTCTTCTTCTTCTCTTAGTGGCTTTACATAATAATTTGTGAAAATAACTCTACTTTAGTTTAGTCTACGCCTGTCCAATGATCCTACATGACTGCAAATATATTTAAACATGGTTGCAAATATTACACATACTTAAAGTGTGGCAGACACTAGAAAAGGCTCAAAGGTGTTGTGTTCCTCATTTATTTGTGAAAATAAAGTTCTATCCCCAGACCATTCTGCATTATATGTTTGGCCAGTGAAGGTCTGATTATGAGTCAAAAATCCTACACATAGACCTGACAGATCGTACCTGCTTTCACATGGTTCCCTAACCTCAGAAACTGAAATGTGTGAAGTTAATGTTAAGTGAATTGGAGTCATATGGGTGTTTCATAAATCCTGGGCAAACTCCAGCGCTGGTCAAATGACTATAAATCAGTTTAAAAGCAACAGTAATATCTTAAGCTGCCTCAACTGGGAAACGTGTTAGCCTACGTTTGTCCCCATGACTCCCACTCTGCGGCTGAATTTAACCAATCTTTTTTGTGGTCTTTAATAGAGAACCGAACCACCGCATTCCAGTTTCACTTGATCTTGACTGACTGCGTTCAGGAGACAGTAGCCTAACCATCTGGATATCACATAAAACAAGAATTATTTTTTTAAACGTATCAAGCATATGTCTGGTAGGCCTGGGCTGTTTTTTTATTATACCCTAGGCATACTCAGAGATGCTTGTCATAGGTTGGTCATGAGGATGGGGTTACATAATTGGGATTTGACTATGCAACTATGCATTCAAAGGTCAAATCCAAAACCCAAAGATCAGATTAGGCCCAAAGGAAAGGCTTGATGTTTCAAACAGTCTCTGCTGTGTATAATGCCAGAGAATAGGTTCAACTCATGTCTGTTTTTTTATTGCAAATATATCCCAAATACACAATAAACATCAAATAAATAACAAATAATTACTTGAACCAGGACAGAAAATGAGCCAAAAGACCCCAAGACGAAAAGAGGTCCGACTATACATTGTAACCTCTGATTGGTGGATAGGGATGTCAATCAAAACTTTGGCCCGTTCGGATCCGCATCACCCCTACGCCATCACAGCTGCATCAAGCTAGACAAAGATCAATAGATCAGTACCCGGAAGTTGGAAAACTGGCCTTCAAAATAAAAGCATACTATTTGTCATTCGGAAAAATAAATATTGGGTGTTACAGAACAAGAGATTCGTATGAACATACACAATGAAATTATTCTATTAAGTACAGTGAAACATAAATTGAATTATAGTTTGCTGCAGTCGTTGTTTATTTCCACTTTGGTGCTTAATTTTACTCAGAAACGTCGGTTGTATATATAGGGAATTTATTTTGAAAGTTGTAACCGGAAGTGCTGTTTGCTACTCTGGATGCTTTGACACTAGTCGCCATCGTCATCATCTGTACGCACGGCGACAGGGGCTCCTGAGTCGGCAGAGACGGGCTCGCCGCTGTTATTCTCTCAATGCCAAAAACACTAACAGAGAGTAGAAAAATATCGGCGAATTTCCTGCGATAGTCCTCCTGGAAACCCCGATGGATTAGCCCGATCTATCCGCGGTAAGCACGTTGTTTTGTGTTGCATTTCCATTGGTGCACCCGCCTCGTCCCTCTGTGCGCTGTAGACTGCGAGATGAATTCATTTCGGGAAAGGAGATAAATAACACTCACGCCAGTATTTCATCCACATGTTCTAGACGTAGAGGGGGTCTGTTTGAGGGATGATTTAACCGTTGATCGGAGGAATTAGACTAGTAACGGACTCGTAATTGTGGATGATGTTTTGCAGTGCTGTGATTGTGGAGACGGGGCTCTTGTGTTGCAGCAGCAGCAGCAGGGATGGATGCTTCCACTGAGGCTATGCACAAACATAAACCCTATGATGGCCTACAAACAGCCTCCTATTGGTTTGTTCAGCATAATATGCCTTGCAGTTATTGCACTGTCACGTTGTTAATGATCTAATTAGCTGCACTTCGGGTGATCTAATGTGTCTAATGTGGAAGTAGAGCCATCCATCTGATGAGAAAATCACTCTGAATGATACATTATTTGCATCAGCCTCAGTTGTATCCAGCTGCTGCAAGTTAGGCTACTTTATACAGGGCAGTGGGACTGCTGCACTGTAGAGCTGACTAACATTGGAGTTGTTTGTTTGTTTGCAGTTTACCACTCATCATCTGAGGCTTTTTGCATTCATTCTGCCCCTGGGATGAATGACTGCACACTTGGCGTGCGTGAAGTCTATCAAATTTGTATGAATGGAATGGAGTTCATTGCATATTCATGTTCCATGAACCATGTGCATTTGCCCATAGGCCCATACAGTTATAATATTCAGAGATATTAACACATACTTGTGAATTCAGGACGAGGTTACCATGAAATATGTGTTCAATACAATGAAATATCTGGTTCCACTACTACTACTACTACTACTACTACCACTACTACTACTACTATGTACATAGTTCTCCTTTTGGTTTTTAATCTGAAATCCTATTTTTTGAAAGACATCAAAGTCAATCAACAATCAACAATATTACACAGGGCAATGCACTCATTCACCATGTGGCCCACTTCTCTGTTTGCACTTTCCATCAACCCAAGCGTTACTTAGTTATACCAGAAGCCTTCCAATGCTGTAGACCCACCACATCATAATTTCCAGTGGATTCTGACTATGACCGTTGCCCTCCACTGGCAGAATATCTGGAAAGAACCGTTTTAAAACCCCAACATGCAGAATCAGTGAGGAACTGCTCTGCTGCCTGGAAAGAAAAAAACTCCATTCCATGTTGTTCCTCTTCTCTCCCTTTTGAAAATGTTCAACTAATAGTCACAAGACTCACAGAATAGACTTACTCATTTACAATGGGCTCAGTGATTTAACAACTAACATGACTCAACATACTCAGCTGTGTACAGTGTGCCACCAAAACACAGTTACGCTTAAACCCACGCTCACGTATGAGGCTCAGCTATGGGGGTTCTAACTATGTCTTTTCATTCAGTACATGAAGAATGCTTTGAAAGCCCAACACTACATTGCATTGTGTAGATAATCTTGTGGGCCACTGAAATGTGGCTATTGTCTTGTTGTTGATACACTGAATGAACTCACTTGTCCAAGACAAGCAAATATTGTAACCATTCAGAGAATGACACTCATAAGGAAGAGCTTGTCAGTGCTGTAACCAAACTAGCAAACGTACAAGTTGGCATCACAGGCATTTAAATGGAACGCAAATGAAAATCGTTCTCAGCCAATTCCTATATAAAGTTGAATAAGTTCATTGCAAGTGCGGCTTCAGTAGGGAGGGTGTGGGAGGTGTGACCTTGGTTTCTGCCATCCCATTGAACTGAGTGCAAAGGTGCAGTTTAAAAGGCGCTGTCATGTTGAAGAAACGATTCTACTCTAGAGAGATTTGCATTTCATCAGGGTTAACGAGTCGTGGTATTTCTACATGCAATGGCAAATTGAAGTCCTGAATCAAACTTCAAGGGATCAAAGCCACTTTCAATTTTTTTATATCAAGCAACAGTAACAGAACAGAAACATCAATAGCAGTTCAGCCTGTTACTTATTAAACATCATCTTTATGTTGTTGTAATGCTGTAAGAAACATTACAATTGATTGACACCAGTGCCAGGTATGTTTATATTCTGTGTATCATAGATGAACAGAAGCACAGGACAGAACTGTACAGGACTGACTGACTTCTTATTAATCCATCAGCTACAGTGTGTGACCCTGACATGTCCTTTTAATTTAGTATATTGATCTCCTGGCTATATTATAGAAGGGAGAGAATCTCATTATGGCTCCAGTCATTGTGTGTTATTATGGACGATTATGGCGTGTGCCGTCACAGTGTCAAAATAAAACCCTTCGTTTCGTGAAATTAATTGGGACCAGTGGAGCACTAAAACCTGCCCCGTGTGACTGTGTATTCAAGTAGTGTTTAAACACATACCATTCAACAGATTCAGCCAGACATCAAAGCAAGAAGTCAAACAACATCTTGAATTCATCAAGTTTTATTATGATATTTACGTCTCCCATTTGACCGTGAATCTTGTCTGCCTTCCTGTGTTTGTGTGTGAAAGTCAAGTCCTCCCACTCGTTCTGTCTCTCCCCCTCTCTGCCGTGTGCTGTTAACTGTTTAGAACTAGGAACACATCACGTAGCTACAATAGTGTCCCCATTGGACCTCCTTTATCACGCCAGCATGGTCTTCTCTGAGGCAAGCTGTTCATTTGGGTCTGAAAATAGCATGATTCTTGCAGGCTGAGGTGGTCATGCGATACCCAGGATGTGCCACGGAAGGGACCAGCCCCTTCTGATGTTATTGTCTTTTTTTGGGGGGGGAGTTGTGCCTCAGGTCAGGCACTGAGCAGAGTGTCCGCCTGTCTGTCATGGTGGGAAGCAGGGAAAAGACCCACCTAAGGTCTTTAAGTGGCGTGTCTAGGTGTTGTCTTTATGTTTCAACATGGAGGAGGGTATCGGCCTGTAATTGGCGAGTGATTCTGAAAGCAATTTATCTGTCATGCATGCTGCAGAAACTCTCTCCCATTGTATTGTAAATGGCCGGTGGACTTGCTAGCTTGTTGCTGTTCAATGTGGTTGAGCAAAAACTTGATGAATATGAATACATCTCCTTAAACGACAGGGTTTCTGTTGACGTCCAAAGAATGGCTGATGCCCGCAGTGCTCATTCAGCAACATGAGGAACAATACCAAGTATGCACAGGCGTGATTGATACGCAAATGTTTATTAAGATAGCACCCAGCCGGTAAACGCCCTATATACTAACTGTTCAGCAAAACAGCTACAGATATTTCATAGTCCCCAGCCGTTTTACTTGACAGCAGAAAGATTTTCATAATCCCCACAGACAACATGATGATGTGAAATCTCCCCTCATTTCTTCTCTGTTCCCTCTAGGAAAGGATGCGGTGCAATTTCCAACACTACAGTTAAAGGAGAAATCCACCATAAAACAAACTTTGCCTATGTTATTCCTGTAATCACAGTCAGTTCAGTTAATGTTTGCTGTCTCTCAGACAAAACTAAGATTCTTGTTCGACTCATATACGGTTGTTGGAGCTCCTACGTGCAAATGGGCTTTGTTTCACAGTACCAGTTTAAAACCTGAGAATGTTCCCCAAACTCTGGAAAATGTGTGTTAAGTCAGTCTGCTGTACATTGTCAACAGCTGGAGAAAGTGTCACGTGATGAAATACTAAGTAAGAGTCATGACTCTATAATGTCTATTGTAGCTTTTGGAGAGACTTACACCTACACATCATCCTGACCAGTTCAAGATCATAGGCTGAACATGTGTTTTAAGGTGGATTTTTGCTTCAGTGATGTAGAGCGAACACTAGACGACGGTAGATGTAAATATAAATGACAAGGGAGATTATTTGATGTCTTTAGGATTACAAGAGAAACAGCAGTCTTTCATCTCATATTTCAGTCCATGGTCTAAGCTTTGGTCTGGGCTTATGTTGTAATGGTACCCTTGGGCTCCTTTTTTCTTCTGGCTATTTTATGGTGTTTTATTGCCGGTAATGAATCACAATAATCTCCTTCTCTCTGCAGTGGCTCCGCTGTTCTGTTAGCTAAGCAATGTGGAGCAAATAAAGATCTGGAATCAGTGAAACTACAGCATACAGTAGGTGAGTTCTCCAGCTGTTGATTTGAGAGGCTTGAAACGTATACTATAGACACACACAAGTGCTCCTGGTACTTCTAGGCTGGTTATTACTACTTGTCATCTACATCGCAAAGTATTTCACAGTCTGTATGTTCGGCAATACTGTGTACTGTACCTCCATAGTGTGTTTTTGACCCACATACTCCATGGTCTATATTGTACATGTCGTTTAAGCGTCAGTCATTCCAACATAAATCCACAAATGAAACCATTAGAAAACATTATGGATTTTTCTCTTCCATTATGGCTGTTCATTCTCGGCTGTAATTGACAACAGCGAGTAGACACACACACACAAATGACTTGTGTCAGAAGCAGTAATGTGGGCCGGGGCATTTATGTGCACACTGAAAAGATAATTGTATGCTGCACTTTCTCAGGGATTTGATGCAAATATTGAAAATACCGACGCGAGTAGTTGGTCTTCAGACTGTAGAAGTTGCAGTACCTACACGTATGTAGCAAGTGACACATCTGTTTGCACTTTTTCCCCCTGTGTAGGCGTTTGCGTTCCTTGCTAGTAAATGCAAAACAGAGCAGAGGCCTGAAGGAATTTAGTCATATACTGTATCATATAGTGTATAGCTTTACCTCTAACCGCCGAGCTTCAGTGTCATCCGGGAATAGAATTTATCTGGGGATAAAGTAGGAAGATTCCTGATGCAGTAAACATGATAGTTTCTGAGTGGTTATTTAAAATGCTTTTTTTGGGTTTGCTATCATGTATGAAAGGGCTATTGACTATCCAAGTATGAGGAGATCTAGAGCAGTGGTTCTCAACTGGTCTGGCCTTGGGACCCATATTTTCCTATGGTCATTAAGTCGCGACCCACTTTTATATAATTCAAACCAAGCAAATGTATTTCTCAAAGATGGGCCAGTAAACACAATGACATCATGACCATTTTAACATAAAATAAACAAACAGTTTCATCCCTGCATCCAGAGCACATTACTCTAGCAATAACAAACTGATCCTCATTAATAAATAAACTTTAAGTCCTGAAAAGTTTGTCATCGTCACCCTTTGCAATCCTGAGTGAGGGGGGCAGTCCTTTAACGTACCGGCCTACTGTCACCCCCGCGTCTATGATTGTCTATGAATGAACTAAAAGCTTTCGTTGCTCGGCAAGGAACCTCTTCATGGAAATCATGAGATTCCCTTGAAGGTTCGACTACAGAGAGGAAAGGTTTGAGTGTCTGTTGGCTGATAAATGACCATATAAACCTGTTTTCTACAACATAAAAGTGTTGAAACTGATGTGGTTGTCTTTTGTATTTGAAATAAACACCATGATTTATAGATTACAGATTAAAAACATGGTGTTTTAAACTTGCATTAGTAGGTTTATGTCAGAACGAATCAGTGACCCACTTTTGGGTCGCGACCCACCAGTTGAGAAACACTGATCTAGAGGGTTCAGAGAGTTAAGTGTTCATTTATTTCTAAGAACATCTTTACATATGTGCGGCTGCTGATGCATCACTATAATCACTAGTTCGCCTGGTGTGCCACAAACACATTCCTCTCAAAATGATCATTCTGATTATGTTAAGCTGCTCTGACACGAATGCGTCAGCACCACTGACCCACCCGACCCCACCCGACTCCACCAGTCCTGCGGGTCTCACTGCATCTGACAGGGGGTCAAGAGCAGTGTGACGGTTTCCCTCTGGGTCCGTCTACCGAGACGCTCTCTCTCTCTCTCCATCCACAGCCACAGCGGTGGTAAACAAGTGTGTTTTCAATTACCCACCTCAGAAGTCAGTCGGCTGGTAACGCCGAGGAAAAACAACATCGCTGTCGGCGGTCTCTCCCTCGCCGCGTTATCCCCGGGCTGCACTGTCTTCCAGGGTTTAAAGGAATAGTTCACCAAAAAATGATAATTAAGATTTCATCTACTCACCCTCTTGCCGATAAGATGTGTGGTGAAATTTGTTCGTCCTCAAAAGATTCGTGTCACTAGACAGGGGAAACTGTTTTCAGTGGTAATCCATATAATGGCTGTGGTAGGGGACCAAATGCGAAACCTAATAAAACTATCCCAAAAAAGCCTTCAAAATACTCCAAACTTCTCGTCCGCCACAACCAATATGTCCGGAACACAGGAGGTGCAGAATTATGTGAAAAAAACGGCATTTCTTGTATATTTATAGGCTAAATATATAGACTAGAGCTTGATATCAACGGTGTCACTGCCGAAAAATGTCGAAAATGTTGAAAAATGCCGAAAAACGGTGCCGTTTTTCGACATTTGCCAAAAAACGGCACCGTTTTTCCTGGGGGGACAGCGAGCTGGAATGTGCATTACACTAACTGGGTCTTTAAACGTGGTAATGCTCGTTTAATTGGCAACGCAGATAATTGTCGTGATAGAAACCGGTTCAGCTTTAGAGAGGCCAAACTCTCCCTTAGCCCCCCCCCCTCTCTTGAGATTCAGCATGAAGCCCGGGAGCAGCGTGTTGTTAAGGGTCCCTCTGTGCATGTTCATTTAGGCTGTAATGTTGTGAGTCTATAGACGGCTGTGGGGCTGCTCGTAAAACAAACAAAAATAAAGTGCGCGCCAAATCGTAAACGCAGCGACGGTGTGTAAATTCTTCTCACAGGAGCGGTGGAAAAATAAACCATAATAAGCTGTGTTGTTAAAACAATTTACGGCGCGCTGGAGGATATTCACAGCACGTCAACGTACACCAGTGCACCAAATATCACAACATTAACGGAATTAGCCACACACACTGCAGCTACCTCACTTTCCCTCTGCGTAATTAGTAATGGAGTTTAAAGTATAGTGTTTTATTTCATTCTAATTGAAACAATTTTCAAAAGGCGCACCAAAACCCTCAGAGGAAGCTCTGCAATAATGGAATATTGAATCATAATTTCCCCAGTGGGATTGGCTTTTAAGCTGTTATTTTAGCTATCTCTCTCTCCCTCTCTCTCTCTCTCTCTCTCTCTCTCTCTCCTATACACACACACACACACACA
>CABFOS010098221.1:0-15995 GCA_900660315.1 Diretmoides pauciradiatus | reverse complement strand
TCCTATGTGTTCAAGCTCCAGCCTGGCAGTGTTGGCGTCTGCATGGCCCCGACCCCCACGATCCAGCCCGGCAGTGTTGGTGTCTACGTGGTCCCCCACCCCCACTATCCAGCCCGGCAGTGTTGGTGTCTACGTGGTCCCCCACCCCCCCTCAGGATCCAGCCCGGCAGTGTTGGTGTCTACGTGGTTCCCCACCCCCCCTCAGGATCCAGCCCGGCAGTGTTGGTGTCTACGTGGTCCACTCCCCACTCCCGAGATGATGCCAACTGAACTACATGCTATGAAGCCCCACATCAGTTCTTGATATCCCATCCAAATAAACTGTGTATGAACTCTGTATACTGCTGCCCAAACTCGGCATCTATTGCCCGCCCAGCCGTCCTGGTAGGGGGATCCTTCGCTTAGTCGTCCCTCCCAAGGTTTCTTCCACTTTGTTTTGTGGGAGTTTTTCCTTGTCCTTTGCTGAGGGTCTAAGGTTGGGGGGTGTTGTGTCAAACTTTGGGCATTGTGAAGCCCTTTGAGACTGTAATGGTGATTAAGGGCTATACAAATAAAATTTGATTGATTGATTGATGTAGCAGTTAGGTCAGCAAGGATATGTTTTCTCCTCTAGAGGGGGATCTAACACAGCACAAGTGAAGGGATGACATGCATTTCTATGCATAGCATTTAGTAAATGAGATTTGTATCTGTATATCAGTTACCTGTGCCCAGGTGAGAGATTTATCAGTTAGGTGATAGTGCACCATACTCTGGTGCTCATCTTTCAGTAGACTTCCTGTGGTGATAGAAAGATAATTGAGTTAAATCTGCTTTCTTACCCCTTTACAGTATCTATACAGTAGTTCTAGATCCTTCACTACAAAATAGATAAATGTGTGAGTTGGTTCTACTGTGTGGTTCTGACCTGGGAAGGTGCTTTCGATGAAGTCTTTAAACAGTTGCAGGTCGCTGTCCTCCAAATCAGTCTCTACATGTACTTTGGCCAGCAGAGTGTAGCCGCTGCCAAACTTGCTCTTTAGGTGTTGGGGACTGCCGAGACACTTGAACTGACCATTGACCATCACAGCCAGCCTGGTGCACAGGGCCTCACACTCCTCCATACTGGTGAGGGAACAGGCCAGGAGGACAGCGGGATGGATGTAGTGGGAAAATGAAAACAAAAGGAGAAAGACGCACGATGGTTTAAATAGCCGTTTTATTCTCCTCTTTAAACTGAATCAGAGACCCTGTTGTCTGTAGACCAAACAAATAGGTATATACATAAAGCTCACCTATGAGAAGTTATGATTATGGCCTTTCCAGACTCGCGTGTGCGTGTAACAGCGTCCCACAGCAGCCTTCTGGCCACAGGGTCCATCCCAGTAGAAGGTTCATCCAGGAAGATGACCGGAGGCCCACCAATCAGAGCTATGCCTGCACTCAGCTTCCGCTTGTTTCCCCCACTGCATATTTTTAGGTTTATATATTATACACACACACACCACACATATAAAACTTACAAAAGTAGGAAACTACTGAAGTGCATTGGCGTCTGCAGAGTAAGCTGTGATTTCTCTCTGCATGCACGCCCTGCCTACCTGTAGCTGCGGACCAGTTTATCGGCGTGAGGCTCCAGTAGCAGGGACCTCAGGACGTTCTCCACACAGCCAGACACATACTTCTCTGGTATTCCTCGGAGTCTGGCGTACATACTCAGGGTCTCTCTTCCTGTCATGTGGTCCAACACAGCGTCAAACTGGGGACAGTAGCCAATGCGCTGCTGCACCTGCAATGCAGAGATAAGTGCGCCGTGAATGCAGTTTCTTCTTTTTATATTTCTGAAGGGACAAAAAGAACACTGACGTCTGCCCACTGAAGAAGTATGAATATTTTCCTTGAAATACCTCTTTTAGGTCCACATTGCCGAATAAGAGAATGACAAGAATCATACATCCTGACAACTGAGATGATGCTGGTGCTACATCGCAATGAAAATGGACTGCATTGAACCATGGAAGGTAACTTATCTTTTAATTGACTGTCTTTCTCCCCCTATCTCTCCTACCTTCTTGATGTCCCTCAAGATGCTGTATCCGTCAATGTAGGCATCCCCAGAGGTAACGCTCTCATCCCCGGTCAGCATCTTGAAAGTAGTGGTCTTCCCTGCTCCGTTGAAGCCCAGGAGGCCAAAACACTCCCCTTTCCCCACAGCTAGAGATAGCCTGTCCACAGCCAGAAGATTAGCACCGCTGCTGTATACCTGACAAACAGAGATAAGGGATGAGCCATACAGTATATCTCAATGAAACACACTGCATCAGAGTCACACACGTTTGACCAGTGAGACACTCTCTCTCGCAGGCACACACACACTTCACGTAACATCAAAACATGCAGCCACATGCATGAAGGGGAAAAGTCCTGCACTAGGTACCTTGCTGAGTTCCTGCAGAATGAGGGGGCTGCCAACCATGGACTCTACCATCGGCTGACACTCCAGGACCCTCTTCCTCTCTTCGGCCACATCCCTGTCTTCTGGAAGCAGCGCCGCATCCTCTATCAGAGGAAGCTAATGTGCAAGCACACACACATGCACACCCTGAGTAAGTGGTGGAAATGTATGATACCCACTATCATCCCCCAGAATATAGAGGGCTGTCAGGTGATGTAATGCACCATTTGGAGCAGGGCTAAAAACAAGGTAGTTTATTGTGTCACAGTAAATTAAATTTGGAAACAGATCTAAATGATCAGACTATTGTACGTGTACGTCTCCCTTTTTATAGGTCTCAGTTTAAATATATTCATCATTAAACCAGAAAAAGACAACCCCACTGCACTCTTGCATCCATTTGTGAGTGCATCAACCAGTCCGATTAACCCTTCCCCTTCCCCCCCGACTCTACCTGTTTGTGTCTTCTGCCCAGGGAGCCGAGGAAACGCCGGAGAGTGCGAACACACTGCAGTTCGATGGCAAACAGCAGAGCGATGAAGACGATGCCCTGCACTGAGAAGGCCACCAGGAAGCGGCCCACACCAGGCTCCGACATTGAGAAGTAGTTCTGCTGGTATGTGATGTCTGGGACAGAAACTCTAAGTTATGTTAAGTAACTTGAGTCCGTAGGTAAGTATGCAGTGTTGACGCCAGTATATTTATAGGATTTATTTATAGGATACTTACTGTAGATACTGCAAATTGTTTGGGCGATGGGGTTGGAGGTGCAAAAGGTGATGAGTTCATAGTTCTGGTAGAACTGGCTGAAGGACATTCCCAGGCAGTAGTTAGGGAAGATCAAGAACACCTTGTCCAGTATATGTGACAGGTCCTGTAGCTTCAGCTCTGGAGCAGGAGAAAGAATTGTTCATAACAACATCTAACCATTTTATCAATTAAGGAACAGGCAGTTTTCAACATCTCAACGATTCTCCTCCAAAACCTTTTAAGTCAGATTCATCCAAACCTACAGTTACCTACCCCTCAAACTTACAAATAATTTGAGATACTCCAAATATCTGCCAGTGTCTGCAGCCGACGCCCAATCTCACCTGGGATGGTCATGATGGTGACAGCCAAAAAGGTGGCGGTGCCAGAGATGATGTTGAAGATGGTGAGGCGCGTGTAGGCAGTGGCGGCAGTGGAGAAGAGGAAGCTGAGCAGGTACATAAGAGGCACAACAGCCCAGCCATACAGCAGCAGTAGCAACAACACGTCCACCAGGTGGTTGTCCTCTACAAAGGCCTCAACTGCAAACGCCTGGAACACCACCTGAGAAGAGAGCAGGAGGGGGGGGGGGGTAGAAAAGAATGTGAAACAGAGTGATTAAAGAAAAAGGGGTTGAAAGTAGAGGGACAAAGACGCCTAAAGACAACCTAGACAAAATAGGCCTTTCTCCATACAGAGGAGATCATCATCCAGATGCCATACTAACCAGCATGAGGACACAGGGCAGCAGGAAGTTGACCAGGTCCCACAGCAGGGCGGAAAACCAGAAGTTTGAGAGGTAGACCCCGCTGACCTGCTGCACGTGCTTGGACTTGATGGAGGACTCCGTTACCAGCAGCAAGGCAAAGGTGCTGGACAGGGAGGCCATACCATACATGAGGTTGATGGCTATCGCAAAACCGGTCTGACCCCTAAGGATAGAGAGAGAAGGTTAAGGGAGAAGAGAGAAGAAGTGAGAAGGGGTCGATGGCAGGAGGAACTGGAGGACGAAGAAAGAGCAAGAGACAGAGATGAGAGACAGACACTGAGAGACAGACAATGCATGACCGTCACACTTCCTTTCATATTCTCCCATCAATCCATACTTTGGTCACCATGTCTATTCACATCCTCACTGCTGGTCCTGATCAATGGTGGCGGTCAATACTCCCTCTTCCCATCAGCTCTCTCACTGACACAACTATAGCCCAGCTTGTTCACAGGGTTCCTCAATCATTTCCATTTCAAAATTGATACTATTGCAGAACATAATATCTAAAATGGCCTCAAAGATTTTGGTAGGTGGTAAATATGATGCATGTTAGTAGTAATAGAAAAATCAGGATTTTTCTAAAGACCAGGAAATAACCAAATCCAGCTTTACCCAGTAAAGCTGGATTTGGAACCAAACCTGCATAGGAACTCTGAACTTAGTGACCAGATCACTCGTGCATTGCATTGTCAATTGAGAGTGGCAGTGATTGCTGATGTTTATAAAGGGAAGCAAACTTTTCATTTCATGCTGCACAGGTTGCACCAAAGGAATGATGCATTGGTTGCAAGTAACATGTCTGTTTTCCTCTGCATTTCAGTCATTGCTCCTAACTCTTTCCCCCTGATCTCTAACATACTCCTTCTCTCCTCCACTCACTCAGTGAGCTGGCTCTGGGCGATCTCAGAAAGGTTGCGTGGCATGGGGTAATTGCCGGTCTGGATGGAAGCATTGGGTCCTGCCAGAAGTCTGAACAGGGCATTGTCCAGCATCATGAGGGCTGTGGCAGGGGTATGGTAACCCTCATTGTTGAAGTAGGCTGTGGCCTCTGCAAAGTGACTGCTACCGCCGCGGAAAGCAGCACCCACCACACAGCGCTCATTGAAGGCGCCACCTTCCTCCTCTGCCTGGGTCAGGATGTAATCAGTGAAGTCTGCGGGGAAGCAGGAGAAACAGGAACAAATGGTCAAACAATAAATAATCAGTCCCTATTTATAGGTATTCATCTTAATAGTCTTTCATGGTTTCCTCCCAGCTACTGGTTCAAATTAAGACTTACATCTTATTC
The DNA here is from genome assembly GCA_900660315.1 of Diretmoides pauciradiatus. Taxonomy (NCBI): domain Eukaryota; kingdom Metazoa; phylum Chordata; class Actinopteri; order Trachichthyiformes; family Diretmidae; genus Diretmoides; species Diretmoides pauciradiatus. Next base: position 10,751 of record CABFOS010098221.1, on the reverse strand, counting down.
GCTATGCTTACCGCTGATGTTGATGAGCTGGGCTAGCTGGGCAGAGAGCTGGGAATTGTATGCATCTGCCAGGCTGGCGGCCAGGGGACCCGCCCCAGGCTCGAGGGCCACAGGGACCCTGGTGTGGCCATAGTGGCTGAGGGCCAGCCTCAGCTGGGGAGCACTGTGATGGCTTGGGAAGGAGCGTGCCACAATAAGGGCCACCACGGTAAAGACCAGGGGGACCAGGAACTGAGCCACCATCACCTTCCAGTTCCTCCAACTGTAAAGTGCCCTCTTCAGGAACATGGCATAGAACTGCTGCATGTATAGTCTGACCTGGTGGGGCAGAAAGGAGATGGAAAGGGATGTGAGTAATATGTACCAAACTCCTATCTGCACTAACTATAAATGACAAGCATTATCTCATCTCACCCCGGTGTTGAGCTTGATGTTGGAGCAGTCCTCTGAGATGAGTGTACCACTGTCTGTAAAGTCAGTGACATCAGTCATGCCACTGATGCTGCTGGCATCATCTGTGGTCCAGTCGTGGGAGCGTCTCTCGTGTTGGTACTGCAGAGCTGGCAGCTGGATGGCCTGGATGTCCAAACTAGAATCCACCAACTTTCCCACTCTGCACACATAAGTTAACTTGTGGTTATCCTGAAAGATGTGTCTTATGTACCTGTAATATGAGGTCTTCAGTTTTGATACCATCCCACCAGAGAATATGTCCATTCCAATATGAAGAGTTTCATTCCAAAAAGAGCCATTGAAAAACAAATCAAAGTTGCCTACCACTGACAAAATGATGCTGGAATGACAGTAAAGCACATATGATTTGTATGTGAAGTCATCTTTGACCTTCACATACAAAAAAAGTCCTGTTTTTGAAGACAGAATCACCTGTGTTTTTCAAACATTACCAATATTTCCAAAACAGCCTACAACACTTTATTTTGTAGCTACAAGAAAAGGTGCTCATTGCTTCTGCTTTGATCTCATTTAAGGCAAATATAGTGTTCCAGCAGAGATTTGCTCTCAGCATCTCTATTGGATATAGGAGAATGTGTATTTTACAAGCAAACACAAAAACTACCTCTGACAGTAGAACCTTCTTTTGTGTGAGGGCAATGGCATGGTGTGCAAATCCATTCCATCCCTCCATTCTCTTTCACTTTCTATAACTCTCTCTGGGGCGAGGAAAGGCAGGGGTGCTTATACAATTATAGCTATTTCTGGGCCATACAATTCCATTTTCAATAGTGCCATCAAATCAAGACACCTACCCAGGAGGGCAATTCTACGTCCAAAAAAAATGGAAAGCACGCAGAATGTGATTTAATGAGCTGTATTGACATCTCTGAGCTCCATGACTGCATAACTGCTGTGCAGCAAATGTCACTTAGAATAGGATTAAAGCTGTTACTAAACTGTTACCGTGACAGCTCAACAATGACACAATTCCAGCTTACGCCAGTCCAAGACTCTTTGGTCATCAGCTGTTCTGGACCTTTAAAAAGACCCTTAGATCTCGTTTGGCAAAGAGCTTCCGCTGGCATCATTAATACCAGAGGCTGAACGGAAGTGAATGAAGAGGCCCAAATGGTGGCAGTGTTAATCCCTATGGGGCTGAGGTGTGAGTGAAGATGATTATGCTTAACACTGTGTCTGTGTGTTAACAGACACACTGGGCTGCTTGGTCTTCATGCTCCATGCATTCTTATATGAATGCATAATTTCAGAACTATGATAAAAGATGTACAGTGGGTTCTCTACGAAGAACCTTCTTTCTCTTAAAACCTCTCTCCTGTACGCCCCAGTGATCTCTCCATCAGATAGAATTGCTGCTTGAGTGCAAATGAGCCAAACAATCCTCATCTGTGCCCCACTACCTGAGAAAGACTTCCTCCATAGTGGTTACTGAAGCTCCATAGCTGGCGATGCCCAACTCCTCTCTGTTCATCTCCAGCTCAGCAAACAGCAGCTCAAACCTGAGAGCAAACAAATCCATGGTTACACTTCACACCTACCGTAGGCGAATATAAAAACACAAAAAACATCTTTTAAAGTAGAATCATCTATAATGCTGTTTATTTCTTTGGATCCTGCTGGGGCTTAAATCAAACCAGAGCAATAGTAATAACAACAATAGTAATAAGTGTGATTGTGGAATCAAAGTCTCATTACACCTGTGGGTGAGAACATAAAACAAGGCAAAGGGAGAGACTGTGACAGAGTGTGTGTGTGAGTGAGACCGAAGAAGGAAATAAAGGGGGGAAGAGAGAAAGGGAGAGGTCAGGGATGGAACAGACTGAGAAAGGGTGAGATACCAAGAGTGAGGCAGAGGCAGTGAGAGATTGTGTGAGAGAAAGTGAGTGTTACAGGACTTGTTGATACATGTGCAGTCTGTCTCAGACATATCAGCAGTTCCGACACACACTGAGTGGTGTTAATTAGACAGATTCAGGCCCATTGAAATGGAACTTCATATTGCTCTAACAAGATAGATAGAGTTGGGGATTTGCTGCCTCTGTGCTTCATGTGTTCATGCATGTGTATGGGATGTTTTATTGATCCCTGCATAGAAATTCTCCCTGGTAGGGATTCAATCCAATGTTGGCATTGGGTCCTCTGGTTTAAAGTTGGTCTCTAACCGCTATGTCACCCTGCCACCTAACAATTACGCATGAGTACTATACACATGAACAAAGCCTTGAGTGCTTCACCTGCTGGTGCTTTCCTTGGGCAGGATGTAAGAGAGCTCCGCCCCTGCGCTGCTCTCCAGTGTGGCGTTGGGAACGTAGATGTGGACCAGACGGGTGATCTCCGAGACATTACACAAAGCATCCTTCACTATCACCATGTGGTAGCCAGCACCTGGTGGACAGTGGAACGGGTCATTGTCTTTTTAACTAGAACAATTTGACCATTCGACCCACTGACGTCTCCCTGTTGCCATTCTGACACACGCTCTTCCTCTCTTCTAAACCAGCTATCATGCCTTTGTATCGCCTTTCTCTCCTTTCAGCAGCTCACACTTGAAAAGAACACACTTTCCACCTCCGTCTCTCTTCTCATCACCACTTTTTGCCCTTTTGGGCTCTTTACCTCACTCTGAATGTCCTCACTCACCGTATTTGTTCTTAAGAAAGAGGGGTGAACCGCAGCACTGCAGCTCCCCCCCTGCCATAATGGCAATGCGGTCACCAAGCAGGTCAGCCTCATCCATGAAGTGTGTAGTGAGCAGGATGGTGCGACCTCGCTTCTCCCCCTGCAGAAGGTCCCAGGTAGCGCGCCGTGCCGATGGGTCCATGCCTGATGTGGGCTCATCTAGCATCACCACCTGGAGACGGGGAGAGGGTGAAAAGAAGAGGCCATGGACAGATGGGATGAGAGGAATGAGAAAAGGAATTGGAGTGATATTAGAGAATTTATACAGAAACAGTGATCCTGATGGTTCGGTCTCAGAATTAAATTCATGCAGTCCTAACCTTGGAGTCCCCGATAAGGGCAATGCCAATAGAGAGTTTTCTCTTCATGCCACCGGAGAGGGTCTTGGAGTGGGCCTGGCGCTTGTCCTCCAGATTCAGGATCCGGATGATCTGGTCCACCTCATCAGGAATCTTGTCTCTGGGGTAGCCTTTCAGCTTAATTAAATTAAACAGAAACAAGCCCATGTTCTCACTATTCAGCCTTTCTTCAAAACTGCCAGCAGCTATCAATGGGGAATGGTCAAAAGCCGAACAGAAACTGACACTGTGCTGCTCCAGGCTTCGTTTTACAGCTTTCTTGACTTGAGAAAGTTGAGAAATGCTCAGAAAAGTTCCCCTTTTTTAACCTTTTTTTTTGATGCACAATAGTGGGGTTTTAATGTAGACAGCTGACAGTTTTCAACAACAGATGGGACTGCCATATGGAAAATGGAGAAAATACCCGGAAGACAAATTTGGTAGCAGCTGTTACGCTCATAATAAAGAGTCTCTATGAGAAGACATTGGCTATGTTATGGGAGTTTCTGGTAAGTGTCTTAGAGGTTTACTGATAGTAGCAACTAATGCAGCTAACAGTAGTTATGGAAAAAATTAACATTATGGAATCAAAGTGTGTGCTGTAAAAGCCTTTTCTTTTTTTTAAAATCAGCACAAATACGAAAAATGCTGATTGCATAAATGGAAACAGGAGAACAAAAACTAGCAAGAGAGCTATTACCGGTAATATGCATAACAGTAAGCGGAAAATGAATGTGAAGAAGCTCTGTGTGTGTGTGTGTGTGTGTGTGTGTGTGTGTGTACCTGTGCGTAAAAGAGCAGGTGCTCTCTGACAGTAAGGTTATCAAACAGTACGTCATGCTGAGGACAGAGACCCAGACTGCGTCGGATCAGAGCCATGTCCTGACAGATGTCGTAACCGTTGATGTAGGCCCTGCCACTGGTGGGGGGAAACAGACCTGGACGACAAGGACGCAGACATTAGAGCTGGTTAAAAGTGTATAGCATCACTTCAGTGTGTACGCCTAAGTGTGTAACGCTCCAGTGAACGAATGCATGTGTGCAAGCATGTTCAAGCCAATCACCCGTCAGCATGGATAGCGTGGTGGTCTTCCCAGCCCCGTTGTGTCCCAGCAGCACAGTGATCTGCCCTTCAAACATGTTCACCGTCAGATCCCGCACAGCCTGACGCATCTTGTTGCCCACTTTGAATTCCTGTCAGGAGGCCATAACAAAAAACAATTTACATCCAATTTCCTGAGAATTTCCTTATTTACCCACTGGAAACTGTAATAGCCATCTAGCCTTTTCTGGCAGTCTGCACCATCTGTGCCCTTGCATAATATGATTAAAAGGAAGCGGGCATGTTGACCCTTTGGGTCGTGGTGTCCGTTGTGCTGCTCACCTTAGCTAGGTGCTTGATTTTGACCCCAGAGACTAATCCAGATGGCTCCTCCTCTATAAACTCTCCCTTCAGAGCCTTTTCTGCATCCTCCTCTTCCTCCTTCTCATTGACCAGGGCCATGCGAGGGCTGCTGCACCAGTAGGAAGGCTGGAGATAGAGGGATAGAGAGAAAGAGCTCGCCATGGTTCAGAGCCAGTACCAAAAATGTCTGTCAATCATGACTGTGTCGAACATCAATTTTAATAATGAGAGGTTCACACAATACTCATGTTATTAATCAAAACCCTGGTACCTAGTAGCAGTTTGCATCCATAACATAGTATAAAGGTCAAATAATATTGTATATTGCAGACACTGTATTGTATTGTTCACATCCTTTATCAAACAAGCAAGCAAATTAACGGATGCAACAAAGCATGCTGAGGAACACATGAATATACTTGCAACAACCATATATCAGGGATACATTGAGGACATAGAAAGAGGATGAATGGCTTTATTCTGCAATAGAGCCGGCAGTCATAGAACGTCAGGGAGATGGAGCTGACGTTGGTAACATTGTCCATGTACCCTGGGAACTGTTTCCTGACCAAACCTCTCTAAAGATAAACTTCTTTTGGAACCACACTCTAAACTCAGATCACCATCTCTCACCCACACACACAATGGGCATAGAGCAAAGTGCGTCTGCAACTCATCCACACCCTGCTGGCAGTCTCTGGAATTCCTGTAACTATCAGGAAATGTGTTAGCATGTGTTTATTTGTGTGTCTGCGTGTGTGTGTGTGCGTGTGCGTGAAAGCACGTCCTTTCGTGAGTGTGCACTCTCATTCTTGTTATCAAGATAAACCTAATTTTTCTTGGCTGGAGGGACTCGGAGGCTTCCTGCCTTTCTAGCCAGCTGAAGCCAACGTGTTCCTCTAGCTGATTTGTCCTATCGTCAGGTTTTCAGTCCAGCTGTCACCGTCTTGGAGCCACTTTCACCGCTACAATACAAAGGCTGCTTCCTGCTAATAAACAAACCGATACTCGGCTCGGCACTCTTCAACTCTTGCTACTTTGAACCTGACACACAACCAGATGGGAGTCAAACCACTTCCCCAACTCTAATTAAAAGGTAAATGATTTACTGTATCCTAGAAGCTGTCAGAAATGTACCATGTCATCAATAAGCGAGTGACTGAGTTTGTCAGTGTGCCTGCCTGTTTGTGTGTGCAGCTAGCTGATCAGGTTTTCATACCAGTAAAAAGAAGTAGTATGGCAGCGGCACTCCATACTCCCCGGGGAAAACGGCCTCCATGTACCAGGCCACCAACCCGTAGAGCAGGGCGTCGAACAGCAGCAAGCCCAGCACCTGGGCCAGGGAGAAGTCATCATCCACCGTCACAGAGTCAAACAAGTTAGACCACTGGATTCCCGTACCTGCACGGGAGTGGGGAAGATGGAGTGAGGGGTAGAAAAGGGGCTGGTCAGGGAAACGTATAGAGAGAGTCCTCTGAAGAAGGCCCTCCGTATGTATATCTGTACCTGTTTCAATACTGCTTTATGTTGTGAACATATTAGAGACAGAATCCACTTTGGGCATGTCTCACCTTTGCCCTCGAACATCCCTATGAGCTGGGCTCCCATGGCCATGGCCACGTTGGAGATGAGGCAGGCTGACACCTTCTGGGCATGGCTCAGCAAGTCGTAGCGAGGCCACAGGAATAAGTAAGGCAGGTAGCTCAGGAAATAGATGAAGCCGCCGGCTGCCGCGGCCACATTGGCTAAAGACAGATATAAGAGTGAGAGTGAGAGGAGGAGCCCAATTTATGATTCTGTTTATCACGTAGATGTCAAAGCAGGAGCCAGGCTTATGAATGATTGAACAAGTTATCATGAAAGTCATGAGCTTTCTATAAATTATTTAGAAAATGCTTTACAGCCAAACAGAACGATAGCAAACACAGCAGGGTAAAGGATGACGATGGAATATGGAAGAGCAATTACAGTATAATATAATAACACAAATATAAAATATTCAAGTCAAGAGAAGCTAAACCATGTAGGTGATCAATAAAATCTTATAATCAATTCTAAATTATAGATGGTCTTTTCTCTTAGTGGCAGCTGCGTTCAGATCCAACTGCAAATGTGAGAGAGCTTTATGACTGATACTAGAGTACAGTGAGTTACTGTGGCCTAATCAAGAGGAAATAAAACCATGAATGACCATTTCCTGATCCTTAGTAGATGAAACATTACGTGACTTTGGAGATATTTCTCAACTGGAAAATCCCCGATTGTACGACATTGTTTAGTTGCAGCTCCAAACAAAAGTCAGTCAAAAACAAGGTTTCTAGGACAGGGCTTTATACCTGAGGTCCCCCAGGTCCCTCTGGAGCTTAATGTGTCTGGGCAGCTCAAACAGTATAACCTCAGACTTGCTCTCATTTTAATGCAGTTCTGAGACATCCAGCACTTAATATCAGCGAGGCACTGATTGAAGTTATCATGAGGTAATTTGAATGCACTAAGCAATTGCGGCTCCTGTCACTCTTGATTTTTCGTCAATTAGACACAGACACACAAGCTGACAGGCATGTGAGCGTGCTGACAGGTACTACAAGATACATTTGCAGTACAATCCGTCTCACAAAAACAGAGTGACAAAGTGTGTGCTTTTCAAATACACATAAAGGAAGACAAAGACAAGAGGGAAGACAAAGGGAGACGGAAAATAAGCTTTGTGGAAAATGAAAGACTAACAAATGGGTATTTTGCTTCCATTTCTGAGGAAAAAGACAAGGAGCATGTATTGATCAAGCGCCATTATCTATTTCTAAAGGCGCAGGTGTGGGTGGTAGAATGAAAAGTTTTTCGTTTTTATATTTGTTTTTTATGTACTGTACAACACATTGGGTTTCTAGAAATGTGCTTTATAAATAAATAAAATTAATTATTATTATTATTATTATTATTAAAAGGCAGTGTTTGTGAGAGATAAGTAGGTAGGAGGCCACGCTCTTGTCCTTGTAAGGAGATGGCCGAGGTGAGTGCCACTCCACCACTTTCACCCTCTACATGGGGCAGCAAGATCCCTAAGCCTAGTTGGGGGGGGTTAATATTTTGATCCACATATGGTAAGTTCACCAAATTATTCATGTACAATGTGAAAGAGATACAAACAAAGAGGTTTCTTTAGGGATAGCAGTAGCTTATGACTAAGGTAAACATTAGTCATAAGACACAAACGCTTCAGGGTGTTTTCACATAGTTCTCTTTAATTGAACCAGTTCTCTATTACCCCCTTCATACTACCAGGTTTTCCCGGTAAATATGCGGGACAACTGTCTGTATGAAAGGGGCTACCCGGGATTTTGGCGACCCAGGTCAAGAGTCCAGGGACCCGCGAATAACCTGCGTCGTCTGTTTGAAAGTGGTAAGTCGATGACCTGGGATCAACCTGGGACAACAGTCTGAGTGGGTTCAACACGGGAATGAGCCGTGTTTCATTACCCATGTAAATCCCAGGATTTGTGAGTGAAAGTGGTATTAGATGCAGCTCTATGCCCTCTATTTTAATGACTTTAGTCAGTTTCACACTGTCACCTGTAACTATGGGACATTGAATCAGTCATTCACCCAGAGAAACCAGGCTGGGAAAAGACAGTTGGAGAAAGAAAGAAAGAAAGAAAGAAAGTGGAAAGAGAGAAAAATGAGGCTGTGAGGTACTCTGAGTAAAGTAAAGAACAGAAATTGTCTAAGCAAGTGACAGGAGCAGAAATCTCAGTTTGAGGGCAGAAACACTATGATTGAGCGAGAGAAATTCAATACCTTAATGTAAACCAACAAAGGGAGGGGCTCTCTGATCTCTTTTCTCTTCCTCGTCAGGCCCTGTGGACCCCCTGTGGGTATTCATATTGAAATGCTCTCTCACACAACAGGAAGACATATGGTTTGAGCCATTACAGACTCACCTGGGGAGGTTCCATTATAAGCAAGTTCATGGCTCTTACTATGGTAACTGAAAACACAGGCTTCTTATTCCCCTACTCTCTAAAAAGCCAAAGCGTGATATACACTGTGGAACCCTGTAGGTAAATAAGCACTTGTGTGTGACTGCTCCGCAAAGTGGCACGCACAGCCCCGACTTTGCAATCTGAGCTGCTTTGTTGGACCGTTGGGGGGGAAGGGGGTTGAATGAAGAAATGAAGAAAGAAGAAAACCGGAGAGTAGTCGGATTTAATCTCTTATGTACGGGAAGACAGAAAGAGCTTAGGACTACATAAACCAAAGACACTAAAAAAATACCCATTCTTCATGGCACCATACAGCAGCAAGAATCAACATCAGCAGTTTATGTATGATGTGTTGTGTGAGTCTATGCAGATCTTTGATTGCCTTTTTATAGCTGTTTTTATGCTTCAGACCAGCGCAGACAGGCAAGACAAACAACACACACACCAGGGAACAAAATACTTTGACCTACATCCAACAGAATAAACACAGTAGATCGCAAGACGGTCCTATGAGAGATGGATTGTGTGTGTATGTTTTTAGATACCCTGATGGGTTTCTAAAAACATACACAACAAACAGTGGATGGTCCGTCAAAAGAGTGTCTGTTTAAATAGTGGACAGAACACACACACACACACACCTCGTGAGAAGAAGGCACTGATCATGAAGCTGAAGTTGATGGTGGCCACAGTGAAGACAAGCAGGAAGACAAAGACCAGGGTGGGGTCACTATAGGTCAGCACTGCTCCCTTAGGGCTCACCTAAAATAACAGATAGAAGACAGATAGTTCTGATTGGCTAGGACACATTCAACCATGGAAAAACTGATGAAGAACTACTGCTTTGAGAGAGATACGTATTCAATAATTATTTAATTTTCAATATTAACTAGAAAGGTGCGCTCCTCTGTCCAGGATGCAAGTTGCCTGCTCATGCGGCGACTTGTGATTAAGATCCACTCCAAAATGTAACGGGCTATTACTTGGCCTATGCTACACCGCTCCACCAGGTATCATGAAAATCGGATGATGCATTAAGCAATTAGACCCCACTTCCTGTTAATGTGGCGCCCGTTAGACCCCATGTCCTATTTACGTGGCGTTGCATTGACCTTGAGTTGTGGCGATGTTAAATTGTGCCCCTTGACCCTTAGGGAACATACATATTAAGTAGAATGTCTAAGGGATGATGTGTTAAGCAATTAGACCTAGCTTCCTGTGTACGTGGCGCCTTATGATTCCACCCCAAAATTTCATGGGGTCGTCGTTGTTTTATGAAAATCGATCTGGTACTTTTTGCGTAATCTTGTACACGGACGAAAGGACGAACAATAAGTGGTGTGATGCAGTGCTTAGTGAGGGCTAAGAGGGCTGACCCACTTCTCATAATGCCTAACAACACCTCTTAGCTTTTCTAAAATCACTCTAAACCATCACCTCTCATGGCTTACTGCTTAATTAAGTCATATGTAGTACTGTACTGAGAGCAACAGCTAAGCAGGATATTGGTATCCGGTGAATACATAATGTAGGTACTTAAAACTGTATGGAAGTACTACTGTAAATATTGTACCATTAATCTGCTGGAATACATGGCAGAGGCAATACTGGCTGGAAAGTGAGTTGAACGACATAGACTCACCTTGATGCAGATAAGGACAGTGACGAAGAAGACAGAAATGGAGAGGAAGAGAAAGAACATGAGGAACCAAGCGCTCCAGTGGAGCCAGTTGCTGAGACCCATCATCCGCATGTACTCCTGAGATGACTCCAGAAATGGAGGGACAGAGAGAGAGAGAGAGAGAGAGAGAGAGAGAGAGAGAGAGAGAGAGAGAGAGAGAGAGTTGGATTACTGATTTCAGCACAAACCCACAA
>CABFOS010098214.1:0-12292 GCA_900660315.1 Diretmoides pauciradiatus | reverse complement strand
GATATCAAGTTTCAGAATTTTGATATCAAGTTTCAGAATTTTGATATCAAAATTGGGAATTTTGATATCAAGTTTCCCAATTTTGATATCAAGTTTCCGAATTTTGATATCAAAATTGGGAATTTTGATATCAACAAAACTTGATTAAATGTTAAAAGGGCTTACCATTTATATCAAAATTGGGAATTTTGATATCAATTTTCCCAATTTTGATATCAAGTTTCTCAATTTTGATATCAAGTTTCCCAATTTCGATATCAAGTTTCCCAACTTTGATATCAAGTTTCCGAATTTCCATCCATCCATCCATTATCTACCGATGAATCCTCCACAGAGGGTCGCGGGGGGCGCTGGAGCCTATCCCAGCTGTCATAGAGCGAAGGCAGGGTACACCCTGGACTGGACGCCAGTCAATCCAGGGCTAACACAGAGACAGACAATTCACACTCACACTCACACCTATGGGTAATTTGGACTCCCCAATTCACCTAGCCCCAAATCTGCATGTCTTTGGACGGTGGGAGGAAACCGGAGTACCTGGAGAAAACCACCCAAGCACGGGGAGAACATGCAAACTCCACACAGAAGTTTCCGAATTTTGATATCAAAATTAATTTTGATATCAAGTTTTTGAAATGTGATATCAAAATTCAACTTTGATATCAAAATTCCCAATTTTGATATCAAAATTTGGAAACTTGATATCAAAATTGGGAAATTTGATATCAAAATTCAAAAAACCTTGATATCAATTGTTTTGATTAAATGTTAAAACGGCTTTCCATAAATATCCAACAACGAGCCAACTTTACTGCGGTTTTCGCTATGATCAACGACCAGCGTCTCGTGGGGCGGGCGCAGCTGACCATTCAGCCAATCATGCTCGTTGTTCTGAGACAAACCCATGGATGTCACTCGTATCTCACCTTCAGCAAATCACTATTGGCTGGAAACGTCACATGAGAACAGATGCCTTCAGTGTTCACAAAACAAAACAAAAACTGACAGACAGTTGCGGCAGGCCAATGAAATGGTCAAATTATCGTACATTTGGCCTTTATTGGGATTATTGATCGTACATCGTACAGAGGGCCAAATTATCGTACAAATACGATAATTATCGTACACCTGGAAACCCTGGTCAAGACCCAAACCATTGTCTTGCTTGTCACCTGCTGATTAAAGTGAAGGGGGTTAGCCCTGAAGTTAGCAACAATGGGTTAGCCTCCTGACCAGGCTCATTTAAGGTGGACTGACCTTTAAGGTGGATACCTGCATTAGTGAATAAATAATGGATCATTTTTTGTTCCACAGATTTCCATCCCAATGTCATCACATTAAACATGAGAGTTTCTGGCATGAGAGTGCTTCAGAAACAAAATAGCTTGTTTTAAGTGTTTCAGCCGTGTGTTGTGTGGGAGTACGTGGAACTCTTTGCTGCTGTTTTACCCCGTGTTTTGGCTTGAGCTTTAAAGTGCATTTTCTACACGTAAAGATTTTTTCACAAATTAAGTTTCAGAAATTACAAATCTTATCATGAAGTCAGTGTCTTTCAACTAATATCGCCTTCGCCAATGATAAATGAACATCTGTGTTCTCATTCCTTGTCTTTTCTCCAGCCGGCAACCACCAAGACCCACGCCATCATCGAGAGGACAGCCAACTTTGTGAGTCAACAGGGGGCTCAATTTGAGATAGTGCTGAAAGCTAAGCAGTCCGGCAACTCCCAGTTCGACTTTCTCCGTTTTGACCATTACCTGAACCCTTACTACAAACACATCCTGCGAGCCATGAAGGAAGGTCGATACAGCACTGCCTGTACCAGCAAGCAAGAGCAATCGCCAGGTGAGTTAAGGCCGAGTTATACTTATGCGTATGCGTGACCCCTTTATCCAGCTTCCCTCCCGCAGACACGGCCAGTTGTGTCTAGGGATGCCCAGCCAAGCCATAAGCAATGCTGAGGATCGATGGCTTTCTAAGTCAGCACATAATGTGTTTGAGGAGTGAGGGGTTTAACCGCCATCTATAATGCAGGATAACTATGAAAGACATAGCATAGTAATCTCAGATCACGCTGCCCTGATATTTCACACTCTGTACATTTGGTAGCATTTTAGCATCTATAAGAAAATAGTCAATCCTGGTAAAGGTATGTGTGCACATATATACGAGAAATGTACGAAGAATTTATGAAAAGTTTCCTGAAAGAGGCCCATTGGCATTCGGTTTGCAAAGTGTCAAAGTTCCATAACTAATGCATAAATATCAGATCTATAATACATGAGCAGTCATACTGAGCAGAGGAATATAATTCATTTACATTTAGAATTCAACTGTAATGTTGAACATTTGTTCATACATATATTCTTTCATTTCTTCTTTCCTTACTTCTTTATAATCTTTCTGTAGAATCCGACTCTGATGATTCAGATCTGGATGGCGATGGCAGCTACCTCCACCCCAGCCTGTTTGCCCCTAAAAAGAGTTCCCGCTTTGAGGAGCTGATGAAGGTAAAGTAATGGGATATTTAAGGGTGAAAATCCTCTTAACTATAAACGTCTTCATAGTGGGTCCGAGAGGTCAACTGGAGCCGTTTGGTCCAAGGGCACTTCAACAGTAGTGTCTGAGAGGAGAGGGAGTGTTGCTTATTCACTTTCTCCATCAATATTTTCCAAATCTGATCTGGGAATTCAGACTGGTGATCTAACAGTTCCAGGCCTGCTTTTCTAACCTCTCAGTTACCACTGTGAAAAAGAAGTGTCATGCCTATTCTATTACTGCTACACTCTGCCACTGTCTTGATCACTAGTCTCGACTGTAAGGGGCCGTTCACATATCGCGTCTAAAACGTGATATGTGAACGGCCCCTAATACAGCACAAATGCCATACAATTTACTTTTCATCTTATTGGTTACAGATGAAGGTTATCTAAGATTGGCCTTTTTCTTTCCCATATCCTAACTTAATTGTAATACATATATGATTTTATTATAAATGTCATACATTTTTGTCATTCTGAGTGAATTGCTCTAAATGAGCAGTGAAACTATTTTCAAAAACTGGCATATTATCAGACTCACTCATATTAAGGAAGGCTAGATCCTGCAAACATAAATTGCTTCTTTGATCACTCTAATTCAGCTCCAATTATCAAAGAATCAACACCTTCCTCTTATAGCTTTGAAGGCAGTTCATGTAGTTTTGTGCAGCTCTAAGGTTTTGATAACTCTCCCTATATGTCAAATTCACAATACACAATATTGTCTAAAATAGCTACATGTAAGTGACTGTAAAAACTTGCTATCTCTTTTAATCACCATTTACTGTAAGTCTTAAGTATTTGACTTAATCATTCCTCTATTAAAAAAAACACGTAACTGGTGTTGTTTTGTTGTAGCCTCTTCGAGTCATGGACCCAGACCATCCACTGGCAGCGCTTGTACGAAAAGCCCGACAGGAACAAAATGGTACGGCCACAGTGGCAATCAAACCAGAGGAAGTGGCAGACCCAGCTGCGTCCACCACACCAGCGCAGTACCCTGCTGACCGTGAGTACACTTTTTCATTTCTGACAGCAAAGATGGGACAGCTGTGAAATCCAATACATTAGGGTTGATATTGGCTGTGATGGAGCCCAGTCCATCTGACTTTTTTTTCTTCTCATTTCCTCTGAGAGAAGGAGGCTAAAGAAAGGGAACCCTGTCCTAGAAGTGTTTAAACGACCCGTTATCTACGCTACAGGACTAAACAGGCCTCAGATGTCCTTTTTGGTCATTTTCTTCTTCTGTTTTGTTGCCACTGTTGTTCAGTTTGACCTTGTTGCAAAGGTCTGAGACACTCAAGAAGGTGATGAGTTAAAAAGCCTTTAGTCTTACTTGGCTATTCAATCATGATAACAATTAAAAAACATTGCGATGCCGATGTTAAATTCAAAAGTGCCTGGCATGTGTCCATATACAAGACATCCATCCCTTCATTCACGATGAGTCACATCCACCCACACTCCCACTCAAGTTATTCTTATTCAATACTCTTCTGCTACAATAATTTGTCGATTTATGTGTTCAACCTCCACTTTTGCTTAAATACGGTCATTGGCCCCTGCTGACCCGTAAGTGTTTACTTGTCCATTACTGCAATTTATCCATCCCTGAGACAGTTGTGGAGGATGTCCTCTGCCCTGTGCTGTGTTGCAGAAGAGAAGCTGTTTCTACCGGTAAATTGGTCCTGGAAGACCTAGCTGCTTGTTGATGTACATTGTTATTCATTAAAAAAAAGTGGGCTGTTAATTTTCCATCCCAGAAGCTCTGCGTACCTTGTTCCAGTGAGAAATCCCTCTCGTCTTTTGAACATTTTTGCTTCCCACTTTTCTTCAAATGCAGATCAGGGATTGAATTAAGATGTTTTTCCTTTTCTCTGTCCTGAATTGTTCTCCTGGGTTTGGTATATTTAATCTACCTAGACACTAATGAGTAGGTATGCTGAAGACCATGGATTTTGATACAAGTTTTCCCTTAATTATAGCGAGTGTTTACTACTGTTTTTGTACTTTTTTACAGCAGTTTGCAAAGGTGAATAAATATAGTTATTTTTATATAGTTAGTGTCAAGCAGCCTTTAAGCCTTTAAGATCTGATGCAGTCCGGAGTCAGAGAAATACATTGCTCGTTTACCTTTCTTGGCTAAGCCGCAGACTGTGCGTGTCTTGATGTTTCGGTGGAAGACGTTGAGGTTAATCTGGAATCAACTTTCACAGCGACAGCTCCTTTGCTCAATCCTACTCCAGTCACCAAGGACACGACTGTCACACTACACCCTGTTTACACTTTTTCTTTATTTATCATTTTTCCTGTTTCCTTTTTCTCTCATATGCCCTTTTCGTGTTTCATCCTGGTTTCCTTTTTGTCCTTCTCATTTCTCTCTACGCATTCTCTGTCTCCTCATCTTGAGTCTCAGCTGTGGGCACAGTGGGGAAAAGATTAGAATGTGTCCCTGAATCCTAATCGCTGGCCTGGCACCCAGAGGAGTGGAACAAGGAGCAAATAATAGCTTGTAAATGATAGCTCTTGCTGCAGGTTTCCATTTCCCTGACTAGAGAAAATTGGATGTGTCATTACAGTCGACTAGAGCAGTGACTAATGTGTTAATAAATGTGTCTCTCCTTTGAAGACACTGACTGATTTACTTTGCATCCTTCCTCTCTCTCTCCCGCCAAACAGTGAGGTAGTTGATAAGACTGGCATTCTGTCCCTCTGAGAACACAACACCGTTACTATCAGAAGATCATAAACAAATCAAGTAAAACATAATTAGCAGGACACACACACACACACACTCAGATGTTATGTGTGTAAGTTTAACACACTTGTGCCTTCATTAGAAAACCAGGTATTTTGCTAGTTAGATACCAAGATAGCTAGTTAGCCTGGACTGCAGTGGGCCAGCTGGTGTCCTAATCTCTTTCGTGCCGCCTTGTCACTTGAGCAACGGCTCCCAGTGCCATGATGGAGTCCACCACTCCGCCTCCCCAGCTGGAAGGAGAGCTTCCTCTCTCCAGTGGTACGGAAGTAGGTGTTGGCGGATCGGTGTGACTGTTCAGCTACTGAAACTGTCGCTTACTGAAATGTCTGCAACTCTGTCCTATCTAGATCCAGTCACTCTTCTGGACTGTAACCCATATAAAATGATATTCCCGTCTGTCAGATGTCACTCCTATTACGCTGCTGAAGGAGTTTCTAGCAGGAGGTCCTAGCATCTTGTCAATCATTAACAGCTGCCTTCTTGTCGCTGATGCCGGTGACTGCTCAATCATAGTTCTTTTAGATCTCAGTGCTGGCTTTGACACAAGAGCACTGCCCTGAACTGGTTCCAATCCTGGCAAATTGAACTTTCTCAGTGGTTGTAGGGAATGCCTCGTCATCTTCAGCTCCATTCACATGCGGTGTTCCATAAATTCTCGGACCTTTACTTTTTGGTTGGACCAGTAAGCCCTATAAAGGCGAATGTGAGTGAGTGAGTGACCGTTCTACCGTTCAAGCATTGGTCGACTTTCGCACATGTGATGTTCCCACAAGTGATGAAATGCATTCAAGTAACTTCAGAGCCAAACAAACATGGAGGCGGACCGTTGTTGCCGGCCGGGGGAGACGCTGCGCGAAAGCGGTGGTCAACATGTTTAATGCGGTGATGTGTGACTAAAGCGAATAAAGCCAGGAACTCTGTCTGTCCCGGCGTTGCTACACCGTAGCCTGGAGCATGGAAGCCGTATTCATGAAGTATTGTATTGTACATGAGGGAGAGCACACGCGGTCAGGGCTGTAGTACCGGAGTTTGGTCGAGACCGAGTTTTGACTTGTCTTAGTCTCATCTCGGACTCGTAGTTAATTTTTCAAAATAAAATACAGCTGTCAGTCGACAATTTTCAACATTTCTCCGGGACTACAAATAAACACAATTAATTTTGTCCTCAAAACATGCTTATTTTGTTAAATGTCTTTAGAAACCTCCCTTCTATTTAAACAAAAATATGCTATTTTAGTCAATAAATACAGTGGTAGCCTTGGATAACACATTGCTATGGTATTGGTCACGGGTATTGGTCTGCTATTGGAATTGGACTCGTAGTTTTGCGGTCTTGGTCTCAACTCGGTCTCGACCCTCTCAACTCCCCCTGGTCTTGGTCTTGAATTGGACTCGATCTTGACTTGGACTCGACCAAGGCGGTCTCGACTACAGCCCTGGGTCCAGCCACATACTAGGTTTTGTCCTAGTCTTGTTTCTATCTGTATGCCTGTATGCTCCTACTAAGTCACATCATTCACAAAGACAGTGTCCTCTTCCTTTGCTACAGACATGATACTCAATAGTACAGTATGTACCCCTAAGACCTCTAAAGTATGTTTAACACACCTTAAGGCCTGTATCTCTGATATATCTGAAAAGTGCCTGATGTCCCAGAACTCACTGCAGCCCAACAAAAACAAATCTTAGGCGCTCCTAATTCTCTGTCAGCCCTCTGCCCTCTGCTAGAAATTTGGGAGTGATATTCGATTCTGTTTCGATGACCAGGTACAAAAAAATGCTGTGCAGTGTTGTTTCCTGCATCTCAAACACATCTCTCATTCAGAGGGACGTTTGACTTGATTTTCTAATACAGACCAACATTGTCCTTCCTTTATTTATATGCTCACTAACTAAGCCTGGTGTGACAGTTTTCATTTCCACTGGCAAATGACCTTTCTCTGACCTGTTGATGTGCTTGAGTCTGAATGTAATGAGGAACGACTAGCAGAACGATTGATAGAAATGAGCCTTTCTTTCTTTTTTGATCCTTTCTTTGTCAAAGTGATTTTTATAAGCTATAGTGATCCATACATTTTCAAAATCTTTTCCATATCAGATAGGGCCATATTTACTAAGTATTTATGGTGCCACTAATGCAGCCGTGTGTGTAAAAAGTGATGACCTGTGATGTGACACCTGTGACCTGTGATGACCTAGTAACCTGTGCGCACAAGCATTTGATACGTGGAAATGGTGCAGACTGTTTTTTGTTGTTTGTTTGTTTGTTTGTTTGTTTGTTTGTTTGTTTGTTTGACCCAATTAATGTTTTTTGAGGAGTCCATAATTGCACACAGTATTAAATGTCCAGAGGAATCACATCAGAACTTCTCACCCTGACAAAGCAATGGCTGTTGTTGTTGTTTTTTCAGACAGAGAGAAAATAAGAAAGAGAATAATGAGAAATAAATGAGAGAGAGAGTGAGAAATTCTACATTGCCGGGTCATATATAACATAATTGGTCTTAATAAATACGTTTTGCACATGGTAACAATCAGCATCTCTCTTAGGCCCTTGGGTTTCATTTTCTGCCGTCTCTTCACCAGAGCTGAGCTCTATTGAATGGCCTGGCCTGACCTAAATGTACATGTTCCTCATTTACTCCCCACTCATTATAGCACTGCTGTTGTGAATCCCACCCACATACAGAGCTGTACATCTACCAACCCTCATTAATAGAGCTATTTGTTCCTCCCATACATCCCACTCTGATTAAGAATTCTGTATGTTCCTCCATGCATCCCCTCCTTCTTCCCTACACCCTACCTACATTAACAGTGTTGTCAAAGTTTTCACATCTATTTCTCCTTAGAAACATTGATAATTGACAAGGGAAACAAAATGTGATTGAGGCTTTTGCATTAATGTGCCTTTGGCTCCAGAGATATTGCCAATATATATGTTATGGTAAATGTGTGAGAACTAGGTAAATCTGGTAAATGTACAGTATACATTTACCAGATTGATTGCACATTGTCCCACTGATATTGACCGAAACATATTTGTTGTAGTAGAGCCTGATAGATTATTGGCCTGATGGAGTTATGTTACACTACATTCTTTCACATCACTTTCAAATAATTGAATTGAGAGGCAAGCAGGCTTTCACATCTTACAGGGATGGAAATTAGTTGTATAGGCTAGTGCATCCACTACTGGCCAAAAGTATAAAATCAATCCAGCATCAATATATTGGTCAAACTACATCTATATTGAATACATAGGTTGTCAACACAGACGCCAAAGCACACCAGCCTCCGTCCTCACTCCGTGATGCACGTCACCTGGGAGGGGATGCATGAAAACTAAATGCAGGGTATGCCTCTCACATGCTCTCAGATTTCAGTTTACTACAGAAGCCAATCCAACGAGGTATTTTGAGAGTCTCACGCTACTGTGGCTAGTGTTTCCACTCACCTTAACCAGGAAATGTATACATTCTCAATTTCTCATACAGTCCTCCTCATTTCTTTACAGCCAATGCAGCGCCAATGTACTACGGGTACTACATGCTTCCTGATGGAACTTTCTGCTTAGCTCCGCCTCCCCCAGGGATAGATGCCAACTCATACTACAACAGCACGTCCACAGGTGTGATGGCTCCTCCTACTTCATCCGGGGCTCTGCCTCCTCTGGGAACCACAGCCCCCCCTCCTGACACCATCACCATGGCATTACCAGCCTCCGCTCAGGTCACCATCTCTGCTGCTCCTTCCATTACACCAGAAACCAGGTAAGAAGCATCATATATTTGTCGGCTAGGCTTTTTTAAATGTAACTAACACAAAGTAACGAAGAGTAGAGCACACCATTATAATAGTAAAAACATTTCTCAGTGTTAAACATGTGTTTGTTCTCCCAACAAACAGTTTAAGAGCCCAGGCTCCGGTTTCCGCACCAGCGACGCAGGCCATCATTCCCCCACCACCTGACATCCAGCCAGTCATAGACAAGCTGGCCGAGTACGTTGCCAGGAACGGTGTCAAGTTTGAGACCAGTGTCCGTGCCAAGAATGACCCACGGTGAGTAATCTCACCAGAAATACATTTGTTGCTCAGCTTTTTTTGAAGCACTCTTATTCAGTAACAATTTCATTTCACAGAGACTCAAACCTCTCTGTCCTTGTCTGGCTCATCTTTTTTGGGTGCCCACCTCTCATCTCACATGTTTTCTTGCCTCTGTCCACTGCAGGTTTGACTTCCTGCAGTCCTGGCACCAGTACAACAGCTATTATGAGTTTAAGAAGAATTACTTCATGCAGAAAGAAGGACTATGCTTGCCAGAGGTATCATCAGCTTTGTGTGTGTGTGTGTGTGTGTGTGTGTGTGTGTGTGTGTGTGTGTGTGTCATACTATTTTTGTTTCACAGATTATATACCTAAGAGGATTTGATCATACATTGGTCATTGTTCCTTTCATTTCCCTGTCTTTTCTTATTGTGACGTGTCTCTCGTGCATTCGTGTAGTCTGAGATACCATGTCCTTCTATGCTTGTGTGTGTATGTGTAGTTGCCTCTCCTGCCTGTCCACAGATGCAATCAGCTGGTCATTGATTGAAAACTCTGGTTATTAGAGAAACAAATGCTCATCCCTAAGCGTAAAATCCTCAAGCTACCTGATTCTAAGTGAGTGTAAAAACACACCCACTCTGGTAAAAATCAATTGCTGCTTGGTTGTCACAACCAATTTTGTCAAAGATGTAATGCACAAACGAAGCTTTAGGTGGCAGCACTGCTTGAAATGTCTGCCTTCTTGTTACAGCAGGTTTCAACAAACAATTTGATGATGTAGTTATCTCTTGTGCCGTAGACCAGGGTGAAGGTTGTAATACAAAGGATAAGGGAGTGTGTGTTTATGTGCTGATCGGCAAAAGTGTGGTTGGGATACAAACCCTGGATATGTAAAGGCATGTGTGCAAAGCAAGACAAACTAACAATCCCTATGTAATGACTGCAGCGGCTCCTAACAGCTAACAGTGCAGTACACCCTAAGGCAATAAAACCAAAGTAGACAGATTTCTAAAAAACAAGGCACTCTATCTGAGGATATTAAGGCCTAAGCAGAGAATGGTTCCCCCAGCCTGTTCCATATTGTATCTGCTAGGCCAGTTCTCAACCTTCTTTTGGGCCAGCGCCCCCCTTTTCATTATCCAAGTCCCTTACCGCCATCAAATAAAATGTAGGCTATTGTCTTCCCTGAATATTAATGTTGATGCAACGGTTAGGAATTTGACATTCAAACTTTAATTAGGTGTTGTTATTGATCACAAACAGCAGCCAATTAGAAATGCCAAACAAGAAGCATTCTTATTCATTGTCTCATCGGAAAACAAGAGCAGCCTAGCAAGGAAAGTCTGAGGTTACTAGAAAAAAGGTTACTAGAAAAAAAAGTAGAAGCATTTATCATAACTTTCAAAGGAAAGTGGCGCTTGGTGGTTCTCTGCCAGTTTCTTCACTGCGCGTTGCAGAGAAGTTAGGCTCAGCCATAGTTGTGCCTGAGGCCGTCAAGTCCAAGCGTTTGCGTTACTTTGACTGCATGTGAAGGACCTGGCTTGTACGCAGTCATGCCAATAAAGCTACTTGAATTGAATAGTGTGTGTCTGGATGCTAGACGCTAAGTTGCGTTCACAGGAAGTCCGACAGCGGAACATCCGTCTTGTAAATTTGTAACCACGACGATCACACGGCGTCATCCCCGGGAGAAATGAATGCTTTCAAGAGGACGAGTGTCCGTTTTCCTGAGTTGACAGAGTAAACGCCACGTTGGTGAAATTTTATAGATGATACCGTGACGTCCCGTTCCCCGTGAAGGCAGCATGAAGCTGCGCTACAGAAAGCTGACAGAAACACTGAAGTAAAGAGTATGGAAACGATACACCGTCTCGTCCAGTCTCATTGGTGTAAACTGGCAGGCTTAGAAAATGCCGCAGACCACATTCTTTTTGCAAGTCGTTGCAAGTTTCAACTCGTCTCGTCGTGAATCTTTGGTGTAAACTCGTCTTAAACAAACACCCCCCCAGCAACACCTCAACGCCCCCTTTATACAAATATTGCATCCAGTGAGAAACACTATGCTAGGCTCAGCTCTGTAATGATATCAGGGCCTGCTCAGCTATCCAGCCATCAGCATTTATCTACTAGATATTCTATGTAACCAAGGCCCATGCTTTAGTTACTTTGTACCCCAAATCGTGTCCCTCCTCCTCAACCACAGCCACTGACCACCCCCTTCTGCTGCCTCTGAAATTGTTTTCACAGCGTCAGTAGGCTCTAGCCGCAGATGCCTGGCTCCTGAAACAACACGGTAGCCACCATTGCCACAAAACCTCTTCCAACCACTGCTGTGGCTGTGGTGCTAATCGATTAGTCGATTAATTTATTAGTCCTCTATGACAGTAAATTGAATATATTTGGGTTGTGGACAAAACAAGACATTTGAGGACGTCACCTTGGCCTTTGTGAAACACTGATCAACATTTTTCACCATTTTCTGACATTTTATGGACCAAACAACTAATCGATTAAACGAGAAAACGATCGACAGATTAATAAGTAATGAAAATAATCGTTAGTTGCAGCCCTACTTTTCATGTTTTTTTGTTCATTGTCATAATTTGTAGTCTAAATAGAGTCTATATTGAGGTCTCTTGGCTACAGCAATGCTTTGTAGCCAACCTTATTATCCTACCGTACAATCTAATTGTACACATTTTTAAATAGTGAACTATGTTTTATTTCTCCCTAACAAGAAACGCGTGCAGAACACTTTATTCTTCAAATTCTTCAAATTCTACAATTTATTCTTACACATGCACCCGAAGTCTTGACAGACACATTTTAGGCAACTTGATCCATTTTTCCCCCTGTGACTAATCAAACCAAGAAAATCATGGTTACATTTATCAATACATTAATGACAGTCTATTCAATTATTAAAGTATAATTTGAAGCCC
>CABFOS010098203.1:0-14006 GCA_900660315.1 Diretmoides pauciradiatus | reverse complement strand
CATACCCCCCCCCCCCCAAAAAAAAATGTACATGACAAATGTCAGTATTACATTCATCTCAATCAAAATAAACATACAAAATCGTCTAGCAATGGACAATAAGTTGTTGTTTTGTTTTGTCAGAGCTCTGTGGCTATTGGCTGTCTACATTTACGTCATTACGTAAACACGGATACGTGTATAACTTTGACCAATAGCAGGCTATATGCAAATATGCTTCAAAACTTTCCCGGGAAATCCGAGTTTCGCGGGTAAACCGTATCCTCTCAGCTTCCTGTAACCGTTCTTCAGCGTCAGGAGAGGAGCTCTTCTTCGACGAATAACATCCCGTCGCATCTGCCTTATTTAGAGAGCTGACTGCAAATAACGACTACCGAAACGATCCGTTAGACGTCGAATTAGCGGTAGAATTGATTACTGTGTTGAAAGCCGCGGTAGATTTTACACGAATGGGTCCGAAGTGGGCGGATGGACAGAGGAGCATCAAAGCCCAGAGGATAAGATGAGGACGGGGGTCGCCTCGGTCCCAGAGAGAGTCGGGTGTCGGGGTCCAGCGGCTACTCTGCTGGTAAAGGCACGGTTCTGTCGGCTTTATGTGAGCGCTGTCCTCCCCCTGCTCATGTCCAGATCCCCCGCCGGTCACACCGTGGATGTCAGTTCCTCTGAGCCCACAGGCTCCGGTACGCAGCTCCCATCAGACCGTCAGCACCGTCGGATAGCCCCAGGTAACTGACCAGCTGCTGTTCTTGACTATTGCCGTGCACTAACAGCTAAGGAGCAGCTAGGAGTCTATTGTCTGTGGGTCTGGGGATGTATTTTCTTCATTCTCTGCACATTGTTTAAGGGACGATCTTGTACATGTCTGTTGTGTTGCTGCTGCTGCTGCTGTTGTTGTTGTTGCTGTGTAATTGTGAGACCGAAGACAAATTTCCACATTGTGGACAATAAAGTAAACTAACTAACTAAGTAACTTCTGTGTCTCGGCCCCAGTTGGTCCAAAATGCAACTGCTAGACTGTTAACCAAGACACGACCTAGAATTTATTTTAAAATTCTCTTAATCACTTTTAAAGGACTACACGGGCTGGTCCCGCTTTACCTATCTGAACCTTTGTGTCCCCTGTAGTGGTGGGAAGTTCGGATCAGATTCGGATCTTCGGATCTCGTTCAGTCAAATGAACGAATCTTTTCGAGTCAGATCACGGATCATCGAAGAATGAACCTCTAGGTACCGGTCGGATCACGAGTCACGGATCACAGATCGTGTTCATTTGCGCATGCACAAATCCAAGAACGAAGTGAATGATCCACTTGCAGTTATGCATCGTACGTACTGGATAACTCAAAAGATTCGTTCTTTTTGAAAGAATCGCTCATGAATCGGCCAACACCAGTTCCCTGGCCACAGTGAGATCACTGAGATCTCTCAGGTCTACTGACCAAGGCCATCTGGTTGTTCTGAGATCCAAGCTAAAAACTAATGGGGGCCGAGCTTATTCAGTTGTAGCTCCCACTCTCTGGAACCGTCTTCCCTTAGTTATTAAAAACGCAGAGTCAGTGGATAGTTTTAAGAAGCTTTTGTAAGCACTTTGTTTTGAAATGTGTGTCTGCCTTCTGTACAGTTTTAATGACCCTATATTGTTATTTTCTGTTTCTAGCTATCAAGTCTAACTATATTTTATTTCTATTTTCTTTAATGTTTTCATTGCACAGCACCTTGTAACTCTTGTTTCGAAAGGGGCTTTATAAATAAAGTTTACTTACTTGGCAGAAAACCTTATGCACATATGCAACGCTACAACATTAGTAGAAAATGGGGTTAATTGGTTCCGCGTAATTGCTTTACTCCACGCCCCAAAACATGTTTCAACACGCTTCCCCTCTCTTCCTTACTCATTAATTGGGCGGAAAACCGAGTCAACTAAGCAAACAAATCAGTGTGCGTGCATAAACCATGCTATTAGCAAGGGCTCTGGCAGACCACGGGTGTGAAAGCTGATGACAGCTCAGAAAAACGGACGCTTTTTCCTCCTTCTGTTTGTGCCTATTTAATTATTGAAGGTGCATCTAAAATGTTCAGCTGGTAAACACCTCCCTGAAAAACGATGATGGTCTGGAAGTGCTGAAAGAGGGATGGAGAGTGGGCTGAAGAGTGGGAGGGCGTGTTAGAGGGTGGGGGGGAGGCTGGAGGATGCAAAAGAATCCTGAGTGAAAACATCCCATCATAGCTATCACCTCATCCCCTTGTGATACAGACATGGGGATGAGACATTGTGGGGGGGGAATGGTAAAAAGCAAAAAACGTTTTACTGGTAATGTTGTAATTCAATGCATTCTTGCTCGGGTTTAGATTTTGACCTGATGTCAAATGTCAATAAAAACTGTAGGAATCACTTTCTGCTGCGATTTATCCAATTAAATGAGAGCAAAGACGGTCAAAAGACGCAAGTAGAATAATGGGATTTAAAAATGCCTGACTTTCACCCCAGCGGCACGTAGCGGAGACCACATATTCTGAAAGGGGCTATTAAAAAACATTAAATGCTTTTTATCTTGTGAGAAGAAAGTAAATTTTAATTAGCTGCTGACCTTGTTCGCCTTGTAACAAATCATTAACATTTGACATTTAAAATCCTAATTAAAAGAGGGCTGGATTTTGTGTTAGGCTAATGTTAACACGTAGGAACTCGGGGAGAATGTTCACTGATGAAGTTATCTCTGGTGAGCTCTCCGGGAGAAGAAGATGTGGGCTGCATCTATGGCAACTCACTAACTGCATTCAATATGGCCTTTAAATATGGTCATTAAATACCTGAATTGATAGTCCCTTTATAAAGTTGAACTGCTCTTTGTCTTTCCACTCTCATATACATGAGACAACCCTTTTTAATTCATTATCACCATTTAAAAGTAAAAGGTGGAATGTGTGAGAGGACTGCCATCAATATGAGTAGATGCTGCTGTGCAGAGAACTTTCTTTAACTCAGTTCAAGCACAGATATAGTGGAGGTGCATAACAAGAGGGAGGGTGTCAGTTCATCATGGTCAGCTCCTTTTTATTGAAGAACAGAGCAGAACCAACAGGAATAGGTCTGCAGCTACAAAGAGATGTATGTTAGAGTGTGGGAGATACCTTCATATGCCAAAATCACAGACTCAGACAACGCTCTGTACTGTATACACAAGTCTGTTGCAGTTGCGCCGCGTAGGGCGCCACGTACACAGGAAATCCGTCTGTGTACAAGATTACGCAGAAACTACCAGATCGATTTTCATGAAACCCAGTGGAAGGTTGTAGTATCGGTCAATGAATGGGGCAGATCCGAATCACAGGGCGCTGCACAGGAAATGAGGTCTAATTGCTTAACGCATCATCCGATTTTCATGATACCCGGTGGAGGGGTGTAGCACGGGGCCAAGGAAGAGTCCATTACATTTTGGAGTGGATCTGAATCACAGGGCACCACGTAAGGCACCACATACAGTACACAGGAAGTGAGGTCTAATTGCTTATCTCTTTGACATTCTACTTAATATGCATGCTCCCTAAGAGCCAATGGGCACAATTTAACATGGCCGCCACTCAAGGTCAACGCAACGCCTCGTAAACAGGTATAATTGCTTAACGCATCATCCAATAAGCAGTGTAGCATGGGCCAAGGAAGAACCCATTACTATTTTGGAGTGGATCTGAATCACAGGTCACCACATAAACAGGCCACATGTACATGTATCCTGGGCGGAGGTCTGCGCTCTCCCAGCGTACCTTTCTAGTTGCATTTGCACAAAAGTAATTTTTGGAGGAGGACAATGCCAGTGGGAGGGCGACGTGTGTGTTCGATCTTTTTCTCTGCATAACCATGTGCTGAACAAGAACCGACTTACATACAACTGTAGAGACAAAAACTCAATTATAGGCAAACCCCGTTCAGTAACATTTTAGGAAACTAGGTGATACTCACTGACTTACTGTGTACAATGAGGGCCACAGTAGAATTTTTTTTTTACTTCTTGGATCGTCAAGATTACAAACAAATATTCCTAGAATATCTGTGTATGATAGAGAAATGCTAGGTAAAGAAATAAGAGGCCGCAGCTCTAGACACTCAAACATAAGAGAGGCAGATAGTTAGTGTGCACAGTACCTTGTATGCGATGCTGTTGAGGACCTTCATGGCCAGGTCAGACACTTCAGGGAAAGGATCTGCGGCAAGGTGCAGCAGCACTCTCCAGATTTGGGTGTAAACACTGTTGAAGGACACGCCTGGAAAGACACACACACAAATATGTCAATTCAAATGTTCTTTTCTGTGAGGAAAGTTTTGTTCGTAAACAGGCTTTTAAATGAAAACACATAAATCACATCATACAGCATCATAACATTAGTTGAAAAGTCCTGAGAAGGAGTAAATAGCTTGACACTGTGAAAACAAAATCATTAAATGTAATGGTTTAGCTACAGACACAGGGACACACACATATAAACAACTATGCAATATGCACATGAACAAATCCCCCACACACACTTTGCCTTGGTCTAAATCTGATCACTCCTGTCCAAGTACATTAGCCAGGCAGTGCTAGCAGCGAAGTGTTAATGAACTGTCATCTCATTAGCATCACACTGTCCATCCTGGCCATCATCTTCTCCTACACTCGTTGGAACTGTTGAGGCGGCAGAGGGAAAATGACCTCCAGTGTTGGGTAATGTACATCATTAATCAGCATACACACACAATACAAGCAGATGGGCCTGCTCATACACTGGTGCTCTACTCCTGTCACCTGCCATCATTATCATGGGTACAAATGGCCTGATTCTCTCCCACTGTCAGGGCTTTTTGTTTATCTGTCGCTACCCTCATCCTTGGCATTGTATTTGCAGTGTAGGGTGTCAGGTGAGGCCCCTTTTCCATCTCACTCAGTCCCCAACCTCTGTTTATTGTTCTTTATGCTTGTAATTTTCTGTTCTCCTCCTGCATCCTGTGTGTTACTTGTTTATTTACCATTTTCACCCCCTCTCCTGTCGTTTTCTCCCAGTCCCAATCCAGAGCTGTCACACAAGATGAGGGAATTTATCAGCACTGCTGATATGCGTTTGAAAAACAGAGAGAGACAGCAGCATGTGCACTGTGCAATGGAAAATCTTCTTGTCGTTTTGCAAACATCAGTTTGTTTGTTTGGGGCCTCAACCTGCCAGTCACAAATCTCTGTTAGGAATGACGCTTCTCTTTCACGCACCCCAGCGAGATCTGTTCTCTTACTTGCTTACTCTTACCAGAACATTGGGCCTCATTCACAAAACCTTTCTTAAATTCTTCGTACATTTTTTTTGTGTAAATGTGCTTAAGTAAATACCAATGTGGGATTCATGAAACACGTGGAAAACCACGATTTGTACAGTGTATCAGATGATGGATGCCCGTTGTTTGTAAACTTGATACGTGTAAAACAATGTAATTTTCAGAAGCATAAGCAGTGGAGTCACAGGAACTGATAAAAGTAAAGCATGGCAAGAAATGATTAATGCTGTAATGCTAATGGTGCAGATTATTAGCCACAGGAGGACGGCAGGGCACTGTGGCGCTATCAAACATGGATCAGAGGATCAGTTCCATAATAGTAGAGGCTTCACTGGTGGGTGTCCGGGCGCTATTGGAGTTGGACACAGATCAGATCCAGGCTGCATCTTCATCAGATTTAATTGTATTGTATTTGTAAGACGTTCAGTCCATGTGATCAACTCATTACAAGACCGTTAATTTTTATTATTACACAGCTTTGTTGAATACTCAATTCTGATTGGTCAATTACAGCATTCTAGGGTTTGTTATTTCTTTATAGCAGACCACTGCTATGAATAACAGACCATTGGTATGATACATAGTTCTGATCATAGACTCTGGAGGATCTGGATCATCTCAATCCGCAGAAAGTCCAGTAAGGGATAGGGAAAAGTGGAGCAAGATCCCGTCCTCCAATCCAGACAACGGCAGTGCATCTGCTAACTTAAGCGATAAGCGGTAGTGGTAATAGTATTGTTACCAGTTATAACATTAGTAACAATTGTTTCCAGGTGTGTCAACTGCAAAGCCCCGGCAAGAAGGACACATAGAGATGAATGAGGACAGAAACATCAACATCAATTATTCCCAAAGAAGTCCCATTCCTCTTGTCTCACTTTACAATGAATGGAAATGTTCAGTTTAATGTGAATTATAACGCTAAGTAGGCTAATCTTAAGAATGCTACAGAGTTTACGTTGCTATGGATGCAGTTCCAATCGTAGAATCTAACAATGAGGGCCTATTTTTTTTTGTTTTGTTATATTTTGTGTCAAATTATTGATTTCTTTAGTAAGTAGCCATGTAATAAGCGGGATAATGTACAGCGAGCCGGTCATTCATTTATTTCCCAATAATGACCGGCTCGCTGTACATTATACCTTACTTGTTATGAATACGGACAATTTGGCAAATATGCCGTTGCAGCCTTTTGTTAATGAGGTACTACTGTAATTGATTTTGCGTTTCCAAACACACGCACATATTCCTTCATGTTTTCACACTCAAGACTGTGTTCGTAGAAATGTTAATACTGTATGAAAACTACGTTAAAATCTGATCTTACGCACGTTTGGCGAATGAGGCCCTGCTTCCTTCCCCATTCACTGTGCCTTTCCTACTCGCACTCTGAGTCTCCCATCTCTTGGTCGGTGAGCTTTAATCTATCGTTTTTCTGTACATCCCTTAGTGTCAGCCATGGAGACGCTGAGCAGGTATCCAGCTGGTTATTTTGCACCACTACCCCGCCCTCTCTTTTTCCCTCTCCTACTTTCTCTGTACTTCCCACCATCCACAGGGTCCTCTCCACCTGGTCTCTGGGGACGACCTTTCTCTCCCCATCACCTCCTCTTCCTCTCCATACATCTTCCCTCGTTTTCACTTGTCACTTCAAATGGGTCGGAAAGTGAGAAGAAGAGCGCTTTGGTTGTGAATCCCTTAGGGTGCTGAGGAGAAGAGAGAATGCCACCGACTCCTCCAGAGGGCACTGAGAGCCTTCAATGGTACTTCACACACAGCACGCCCAGGGGGGGGGGGGTGAGTAAGAGAGTCGAGGGAGAGGAAGGAGGGTTATGGATGACAGAAGAATATAATAGAGAGAGAACAAGGAGGAATTTGAGAGAGGTGAGGAGTAAGGAGGACAGAGTGAGAGAGGAGAAGGGAGGAATACGATGAAGGATAAGAGGAAGAAAGAGGGATAGAAAAAGAAGGGGTACCATATGGATGAAGATGGGCCAAAAGGTGAAAGGAGATGGAAAGGGATGACAGCGTACAAAAGGCAAGAGAAACAAAAGGCAAATTGGAGGGAGTTGAAGGGGAAAAGGGGGAAGGACAGTGCAGACAAGAAGGAGAACCAGTGAAGGCAAGAAAAAAAATTAGTGGTTAAAAAAAAAGAGGAAAAATGTGCAAGAAAGTGAGCGAGGGAGTTAAAGAGGTGATTAAGCTGCAGCCTGAGGGCCAGGATGTGATTAGGGACGGCTAGCCAGCTCGCTAGCTGCTGCAGTAAACAGCCAGTTGATGAATGTGAAATATGGTTCCTTTCCCATTTAACCACTGCGCTACATTACGAGTGCACACAAATTACCACTGCATTGCCTGCCCTCTCTACACAGTCCACATGAAGGGATGTGATGGCGGATATTATTCACTGGCTGAACGCTGCGTCAATGGCTTGTCCTGATCTGACACTCGCTTCGTTTGAAAATGTTCTGCAGAGTGAAATGGATGCGCAGTAGTAAAGATGTTAACTATTGGCTAAATGCAAGACTGCATCATTATTTTATAGCCTTTTTCTATTCTGAAAGATTCCATAAAATACTTTTAGAGCTGGAAAGCGATTTTTGGAGCTTGAAATGGCCGAGACATAAAAAATGCATCAGAACGTTTGAAAGCAGAGACAAAATTCCTGTGTGAGGCATATTTTAAATAGATTTCAGTGGGAGCTGTAAGCACCGTAAGCAACCTTATATCACATCTTCTCAGCCCTTAAAATGGGACAGTGTCTCAAATCCACTGACACAAGTGCAAGCAAAGCCCTTACTGTGGCAAAACACAAATGTCAAAATGGCTACTGTGTGGCTGGGTTAGGTGAGGTGTCATTGTGTGTGTGTGTGCATCTCACACACTACAATGTACTAGGCACTAGGTTATTAACATGGTGCTAAAACATAGAAGTGATACAACAAACAGATAAAATACAATGATAGACATGAGAGTAGAAGAGAAACAAATTAGTATTGTGAGATAAAAAGCCCCGAGTGTCTAATAAAAACATTTAATTTCAAAACAGAGAAAGAAACACATTAATAAACAACAGAAACGTCCAAATGAGGTTCAAGACTATGAGAACAGAACGTTCAAGCTCAACAAGCATCTGCACTCTACTTAACTAAGTATTTCAGCCTGCTTTGTCATTTGCTATGCTACTGTAAAATGCTACCGATGCAGTCTCTTCCAGTCTCCCCCTCTGCCCTGTTTGCTTATATATGCAGCACAGGTGGAAGTTATAAACAAGTGCACTGGGAGGCTGGGACTGTTTTCAGCTGTGGCAGGGGCACAGCTTAGTGGGCAAGGGGCCAATATGCCTTTTAACCTCTTTACACAGGGACCTCACACCAGTATTAAGGCAGGTTAAAAAGGTTTACCCAAACGTTGAATGCTGAATGCTAATCCCCAGTGTCCTGGGAATTTTATTAATGCTGGATTAATTGCTGAATCAGATTAGAGTATGACCTGGTCTGTCTAACCAGCGAGCTGCACTAACTGAACATCAGTTTGAACATAACAGACAAGCCATGTTATCACCTAAAGCCACTACTGTGTTTGTGTGTGCTTGAGTGTATGCGCATGAGTGCATGTATGGGTTTGTGAGAGTGAATGAGAAATGTGTGCGTGAAAAATGTGTCTGTACATGTGTAACT
This sequence comes from Diretmoides pauciradiatus, assembly GCA_900660315.1. Lineage (NCBI taxonomy): Eukaryota > Metazoa > Chordata > Actinopteri > Trachichthyiformes > Diretmidae > Diretmoides > Diretmoides pauciradiatus. Next base: position 5,024 of record CABFOS010098203.1, on the reverse strand, counting down.
TCCAGACAAAGTCCATTATGTTAAAGTTAAATTTCAAGAAGAAAGAAATTGGGCTTTGGTCTCAGAGGACCCAGCCTTCAAAAACAGATGCTATTGAGGCCCGTCATGAAGTTGTTCTAGTGAGATGGGACACATTATGCCATGTCAAAAAATGCTAGATTGTTCATTTCTATATTGCATGAGGTTGACAGCAAAGAAGACTGACCTGATATAAACGAAGCTCGTCTGAGTTCGGTATACCAAGAAGGTTTGCAGTTATTCAACAACAACAAATCCAAGAAAACGCTCTGAAAAGGGGATTTCATTATAGTAGCTGCAAATGTTTTCATGCCAAGTCATTTTTTTTACGATTCTTTAGAGCTCAATTTACTTTTCCATTTGAGTTTTCCATTTCAACTCATTTTCCGTAATGACTTGCGACGCGGCAGCTGGGATCTTTGAAGCGCTTTGCCGCTTGGAAGCAACAATGAGAGAAAGAAAAAAAGGGGAATCCCCGTTTCCTCTTCCCCTCTCCCATGGAGTTGAGAGCGAGTTAATAGTTTCCCTGCTTGCACACAAACCGACTGTCAGGATGCATGGCGGAGCCTGCCAGTCAGCTGGGTGCAGGGGTAAACGAGTTCGGTGCGCACTAGGAAAAGCACTTTAATCGCCTCAGGTGGCTCACAGGGAAATCCCCTCACCGCTCTGCTGTTCTTTACACATCTACAAATTCAACCTTTTCTCACGGGTTCATTCTTTTTCTAGACTGGCAGCTTTCCTCTCTATGCCTGCCCTCATTTGTGGGATTTTGCCCTTTCTGAGGGAGGACTGGGGTCTTTCTCTCTGGTGTCATCACTCTTCCCTGGTCTTTGCTGATTTTGTTCCTTCATCTTCATCTTGAGCAAAGTCCTTTAGGGAGTGTTTGTGCTTAGGACGGCCCTCTCTGCCTTGAGCTGACAGGGCACCAGTAGTGGACCGTGGGGTCTTGCATTGGGCCTTCAATGGTCAGACTGATTGGTTAATTTTTTTGTCACTCTATATTTAAGCCAAATCCACTTTCTATGAGCAAAGCCTGCAATGATGGACTCAGCAGGCCCTGGGGGCGGAGCTAGCAGGCCCTGGGGGCGGAGACAGCTGCAAATAGGGGGTTTAGGGTTAAGAATGTAACTGAAATCAAACCAAAACGATTTTTAAAAATCAAATAAATAATTATTTTAACAAATTATAACATTATAATTACTATTTAGTAAAAATTACACCTCTCAAAAACGCTGGGGCCTGCAGGGACCTCCTCTGCAGGCACCACGAACAGATGCAGGGTACATCTACTGTAACTCAAAGTCTCTTCTTTTGACCGTAGCAAGTTATTAATTAAATTAAATTAAATTAATACCATTCAGCAATCTGTTGAAAACGGTGACAGACAAAACCTCTTCTATGTTGGCCATATACCACTGTCTTGCTACAGAGGCAAAATGAATAATTGGTAATATCCACTTTGATATCAAAATAAAAGAACCCGCACACACTGAAATGCTCCAAAAAGTGTTTACTTCTTCATTTCAGACAACGTTTCGAGCGTTCAGCTCTTCATCAGGTCATCTTACCTGAGATACCTTACCTAAGATGACCTGATGAAGAGCTGAACGCTCAAAACTGAAATCAAGAAGTAAACACTTTTTTTGGAGCATTTCAGTGTGTGCGGATTCTATTGTTTTGATATTGAGTTTATATTTAGCCCAGCACCCCTTTAAGTGATGTGCGTATTTTTTTCATATTTTAAGTAATATCCACTTTGAGAAACCCCACCGACAAAGTGAATATAATCGAATACGCTGTGCCACCACTATGCGTGTCCATGAGAGAGGGGCAATAGACTGCGACATATTGGCCATATGAAGAGCTTGTCAAGCGTGTAACGATGGAACAGAACATCCACTCTGCTGCTTAATTGGAAGTCGAATTCAGATCATTTCTCAGTCACGGTGCTGTCAATGAACTCACAAAATTATCTCATTATCTTAACATTCACTTTCTTAGCATCACCCAGGATCTTTAACATCCACTTCATATTATCTTTCAGTTTTAAATTGCAGTTCACCCCAGTTCACTGATTTCAAACAAGTGCTTCAAAATAACGTCTAAAATAACGTCTGCCAAAAATCCTTTTTTCCCCGTTCACATTGTGATGATTTTCCTTCATGACCCGTGCATTTGCTGCATTAGACCTCTAACCATATGTTGCGTATCTTCACACAGAACTACAGGCTTCTTGATTAGCCACAGAAAAGAGTGTGACCAGGGGATCATTTCACTGCTTAATGTTTGGCTCTTTTACATTTACACTTCTCTGTCAAGGGAACGTTGTCTAATCACCTATGCTGGCAATGTTTTAGAGGGAATTAGTCGTTATCTACGCTTTAGCATAGTCACCTCTCCATGTAAGACTGTCTTTTTCAAAATGTAATTTTTAAGGCTATTTCAGCACTGGATTTTGCGATTGTGAGTTTTCCATGACTTTCTAGGTTTCCAGAACCCATACAAACCCCTTACCTATGAGTGAGTTGAGGGAGGAATAGGAGGACACCCGTCTCATCTTGTCAATGGTCTCGAAGGAGAGGATGTATTCGTCATTGTCTGGGCTGCCCAGGGTGCTGCTGGCACTGCTGCTGGTGCTCAGGTTACCGGGGGAGAAAGCTGCTGGACCCCCTGGAGAAACACACAAAAGCTGAAGTTACCCTTAGATCCAATCACCAAAAACATGAAAAAAAACATGAGCATTATAAATAGTACAGTAATAATAGCAATAAGAAGGGAATAAGAGGATGAAGAGGAAAAGAACGATATCAAAAACCATCATCCAACATGGCATGAGGTTTATAAGCCATGTGTGCAGTCCTGATGCCGAGAGGCAAGATGACAACACAAGAACGTGCTGATTTGTCTTCACACTATTCCAACTGTCTGGCCCAGTCATCTCCCTCAATAACTCTCATTATCACCAAACATTACTCTGACTCGTACCAAACCAAACGCCATGCATTACCCTAACTAACTGCATACTGAAAAGTGGAAATGGGGACTGGAAGAGAAAGGAAATACATTCTCGTCTGTGGTTATTGATGATAAACATCTCTGCCTGTTGGAATAAGCACAGTGAACGTGAATTAGAAATGGTGTCAGCAGTAGGTTATGCTATTTAGCATGAGCCAGTGATTTAACATGAGTCAGGGCTTAAGCATTACTTGGTCTGCCAGTGCTGACAGAGGGGGGAGAGTAAGCTTTAGCTGCCAGACGGCTGAGTCAGTGAGCAGAGACACAGAGGAGAGGTTAAGAGTTCAAACTCTGACAAAACATTGGCCCAAACTCCATTGTGTGCATGTGCCAAAGGCGTACGCTCTCAAATATGAGCATTAGTGGAGATGACGGGACATGTGCCCTAAAAGCTGTGGACATAAATGTTTCTGTGTTTGTCGACAACACACATTTGAATTAAAGAGACTTCCACATGCCCGACTCTGGCATCACTGTGATAGACAGAGCTTACACCCAGAGCTGTGACTGCACCATCCTGACAAGGAAGATGAGCACTTTCCAGTCGCATGTGCCTCTGAAAGTTAGGGGGGACTAAATATGACCACGTTGTGCTCTCTCTCCCCTACCCTCTTCGCTGAGGTTGAGGTTCTGCAGGCTCTTGTTAAGGTTGCGGGCGGTGGTGGCAGCTCGGATGTTGGTGTAGGAGTTGACCGATCGCAGACGTGGGATGGCCGGGCTGTCCCTCACCGGTGTCAGGTTACCAGGCTCTGGATGGACACACAGAAGGACAACAGGGTAGAAACTTGATAACCCCTACAGTACACAGTGTTAATTTTCACACCATTTCCTAATTTAGTCTTTAGTCTCCTGACGAAAATGTTGTTTACACTTAGTCAGATATTAGTAATTTGCTATTGATTAAATTTAGTCAATTACTCAGCGACTAAAATGACATCATTTTAGTTGACAAAAATAATATTTTAGTCGACGAAATCATTAGTCATTAGTCAATCATTAGCCATGTTGTAAAATGTTCATACTGTTTACAATTATGTATTTCCAGGCTTTTATTATGAAGCTCCGGAAACAGGAAGCAGATGAGTCTTTTATGCTAGCGAGCTTGCTTCTTCTTGTTGTTAGACGCTCTGCCAGCAGAGGCTGTGTTACCCTCCGCTAAAACTGCAGTGCTAAAATAAACGTGCAATCTGAAAAGAAACAAACACGGACTGGTCCTTGAGAAGCTTCCACTTACAGAACACACGTGTCTCAGCAAAGATAGACAGAGAAATACAGTTTCAATGTCTATAGCTTCTCTCTCTCTCTCTCTCTAACAGGCAGAGCAGCGCCGCAGCAGAAGTGATGTGCGTGTTGTGAAAGCGTCTCTATTTCAAGTAGTATAAACCATGTAACAATACCTTTTTTTCCAAGGATGTGATAATCTTCACTTCAATCTAGTTTTCGTTTCATCACATTCTCGTCGATAAGATGAAGTAATATTGTTTCTAAAATCGTCAAAATGCATTGATTCGTCTCGTCATAGTTGACTAAATTAAAAAGACCTTCATCAATAAGTATTCTCGTCATTAACTTCGTTGACAAGATTAACACTGACAGTACCTCATAGGAATGCAGGTTGTTCAAACTAGTGAAATGTTTAGACGCCAGTACAGGTTCAAACCCCCACATTTTTTCAATTATTTTCTTGGAACTCCACTCTTACATGATCACATGAATACTGACAGGGCACTATAGCTCTGTTGCTGGAAACAAAGCTATTGTTGAACTCATTGGACGTTGCTCTGGGAACAAGCGCCTGAGCATCATGTAGTCTGAACGGTGTGAGGGCTGAACTCGGTGTGTGTGTGTGTGTGTGTGTGCGCATGTGTGTGTCTACCTGCAGTATTGGCTGGTGAGGGCACAGTGTAGTTCTTCTCCTCCTCTATGAACTGGAGGGCCACTGTGCAGAAGTTACTCTCATATTGGACCACCAGGTGACTCAATGCTACCAC
>CABFOS010098129.1:0-10138 GCA_900660315.1 Diretmoides pauciradiatus | reverse complement strand
AATAGTTCATTATCTTGCCTTTCCACTATTATTTCCTCTTGTCATTCCCCTTTGTTAAAGCCAGCCACGTCTTCAAGCCTGTGCACTTGAATGCAGAATGCTTTCCTTCTCTGTGCACTTCCCCTCTGCTGGCCCCACAGCACACAGGAAAGAGACACAGCTTGCAGAGAGAGAGAGAGAGAGAGAGAGAGAGAGAGAGAGAGAGAGAGAGAGAGCAGGATGGAGGGGCAAAAAGGGGCAGAGAACGCAGATGGGGGAGGGGAAAGGTTTGTGAATGTTGGTTAAAGGCTATGGCAAAGACTTGTCCAACAGTTTGAGAATCATACATGCATCTCAAAAATATATCATATTGAAATGTACTTCATGTGAGCAGGATAACAATATTTTAATCATAGCACACCATTTGCCAGCCGGCTTATGTTTTCATTACAAATCGATATTGGAATACTGAATGTGCCAGAATAAGACGTTAAAAAAGATGTTGATAGACTGCTTTTGAAATATTGATGTGTTGTATAAAGTATTCCCATGTATTTGTAACATGATGAAACTACACATTCGAGAAAGTGCAAGGTTGAGGTCAGACCATTAAGCAAAGCCTCCCATGTCTGCACAAAATCTCCATGGCAACTACTGACATGCAGGTGAAGTGTTTCATAATAAGACAACTCCTTAGTTATGTTGTTATAAAGGTGGATTTTACACCAGTAAATGTTGGGTATTTTTTTAAAGGAGAGTGGGCAGCGCACTCACTCACTGTTTTAATTATTTCATTGACAGTGGGAAAGTAGAGAGAGAAGGGGAGTCACAGGAGAGAAAGCTCTGATAGGATTCAAAGGGGCGTACAGTATGTTTGGCTCCATAGCCACTTGAGTACTTGCACGCATCTGTTTAAATTGTTTTACATTATACACTCTGTCCCTCAAAATTTACACATAAATATGTCTTAAATCAAACTCAAAAGTATAATATTTATTCTACAATGGGAGGCCATGATATAAGGCACTTTAACATGAAGATCAAACAAAATCATGAAAAAATGGAGGAGCAGTGAGCTTTGAAAACACGACAAGATAAGATAAAAGAAAGAAAGGGAATAATAGCATTCTTGTGTTTCAAACTGAATAAAGTAATATGTGAACTCAACAGATCTTCAAGTATTGACGGTTGTATCTTTATAAAGTTATGCAAAGGAGCAGGGATTTCTTAATTAACTTCATTATGAAATAGAAGAAGGCAAAGATACAAGTTTTGAACTTGTATCTTTGAGTTTTGTTTTACTTCATCTTTTCTCATGCCACCTGAACTATAAGTGGAGCCATGTTGTGTTTATACTGCAACCATGAGAACTAAGGAGAGGGACTGAAATATAGGCAATTCAAAAGTCACACACCAAGTTAAACCTATTGAAAAATGGATTCCTTGTTAACATATATATTTTAGCCATCTACTTTATTGAGAAAACAGTCCTAAAGCGAGTGGAGAGAAATTGTTGACATTAAGTGCATAACTGTACTGCATCCCACCTGTTCTGAAGCCTATAAAAGGAATGCCTGCTAAACTGTAGGTTTAGACAAATGGAAGGTAAGCCAGTTTTCTATAAAACACTTCATAGTAACAGTTTCAACCAAAAAGGGACCAATTTACTCAGTGTAGGAGGTTAAAGTGGTTTTAACATGGCAATTTACTTTTTGTGACTGTGCAGTGCATCAATTAATACAATATCTTTGGTTGAGTTTGTTTTTCTCGTTGTAGCTCATGTGGCAGGTGAAAGACTTTCTAGGTTTCTAGGTTACACAAATCTGGACAATATGAAAACAATATTTGTACATTTCAGGGGTCTTGGGGGTCTTCTACACCTTGCACTTTTGAAGGCCTTTCTTTTCATATGAGTAAGAGCTCTCCAGTATTTCTTTTCAGGTGCTCAGGTCTAGTTGAATAAGTACTTATTGCTGGCTTTCAGTTAGGTATAACAGCTAAAGCAAGAGCTAATAAACAGATGAATGGACTCAAACTGATTATAATAAAGGAAGATTACAAAAAGGTTTAGAAAAACCTGTGAAAAATTGTTACTTGACTTTTCTAAAAACCTTCAATCTTGTTGGTACGACTTGACCGCAAAGCACCAAACTGAAGGAAAGCCTACTTTTTCAATCTAAAAAGAAGGCACTGGCCTAATGCATTGCAAATACAAATTGGTATCGACCCACTGTGAGTTAGAGTGGGGAGCTGAGGACAGCGGGGGAGGGGTGGATAAAGGTCAAAGGAGGTGTGTGCAGCATTCGCTCTTACCTTTGTTAAAGGAGCAAATTTACATTCCACACTTAACCACATTACTGGAGACCTCAGAGGGGGAGACAGGACTGGGGAGGAGGTAGGGAGGGAGAGAGAGAGAGAGAGAGAGAGAGAGAGAGAGAGAGAGAGAGAGTTCAATGAGAAACACTTCTCTCCTACTGCTGACAAACTATCCCCCTGCCCAAGGACAATCATTACCTGAGGGGAAAGAGGCAGCATGTGTGTTAGGGGAAGAGATGCTTATACTGGTGCTGATCTTGAAAGGGCCTGGCCAATCGATCGCATTAAGCTCCCTGCAAAAGAGAGAAATCAATATGTTTTTAAAGGCGAAGCAGGGTGCATGTGGTGTATGCGTGTGGGCTTCATTGACACCACCAGACACATTCAGAGTAGCTGTTCCTGAAAAAGAACAATCACATTTCGAGGTCAAGTGATTTCATTTTCAATACTTATCTACAGAGTCTCGAAACCTATGAGACATACTGTATGTACATAACAAGTGTAGTGTACGTGTGTAAGTGTAGCTGTGTTTTTCTCCATTATTGCAGCGTACTCTGATATCTTTGCACTGCTTGAGGAGCAAACAAATAACATACTGATGTATTGACTCAATTGTTTTCAGATGGAGAAAGTTCTTCAGTCAGACCAGTCATAGGCCATCATCCTAAATTAGAGAAAGAAGCCAAACAACCCATAACCCTTTGAGCAAATGTATTTGCTATTATTTGAGATTATGTATTTGTAGCAAATGTAAAGAATTGTGAAAAAAGAGTCTTACAGCCAACCACTTGGCCTACAGAAGTAAAGTCCAAGGAAATGGAGTGAGGTCATGATGAGAAATAAATAAAGATCCACACCAACACTTCCAATCACTCTCCCTCTCTCATTTCTACATGCTATTTCTCTCTCTCTCTTACACATGCGCACGCACGCACGCACACACACACACGGCAATAATTTACTCTTGAGTTGGCATCTGGGACAGGGACTATGATCCAACAGGTATGAGGGTGAGAGGCAGAGTGAAGAAGAATCCAGACAGATATCTAAAACACTGTCCTCCCTATTCCTGCACTGACATCACCTTGTACCAGAATGAATGATGGGAGGGGTGGGGGGATGTACAACCTGTGAATTTATTGAGGATAAACCATGTGTAGCCCTCTTCAACTCCGGCAGCAATCGCACCTTGATTTGGTTACTGTCTTCCTAGGGATGTGATTTTGGATGAGGGGAAAAGTTAGCATCTGGTGTGTCCATGACAACAAGGTAAGATACCCATAGCTACCTACATAATACACATAGCCGAGATAGCCATACAGGTTGAAGGTCAACAGTATTTGCTTGCAGTTGGTGTAATAGAGAGGCTTCCATACCAGGTAGTGCTTGGCAGGTGCTAGCAAGGGTATGGTAGCAGTCACAAGGTCCAAGCATATCCAAGCAGAGTCTGAACCAGATTTGGGGTGGGATGAGCTACCTTTTGCAGATGATGATGTGCCAGGAGCTGAGGGAGCCAGTCAGCCTTGAGCCAAGAAAAGCATGAGACAGTGAAGGCAAGACAGACTGAGGGGAACTGAGCTAGTAGAGTCTGTGCCTGGACTTGGCAGTTCTGAGATGCAGCTTATTCCTAGTAACATCACTCATTTGCAGAGGGAGGACCTTTCTCTAAAGTCCCTCTTTGCCAAGAGTGTCTCTGAATCAATTCAAGTGACAGATAGGGGCAGTGAGGTCTTCGTGTTGAAGGGAAAACAGTTGTTTCGCCGCAGCAAACTAGGGGACCAGCTAGTTGTTCCCCAAAGTCTGAGGCCCATTGAAGCCATTCTCATTCCATCTGAGCCATTCTTTTCCTTGGGCAGGCCATTTAGGTCAGCTTAAAACCTTCTCAAGGATGATTTCTCGCTTTTATTGGCCACAGCAGTACGCACACTGTCCAATATTGTAAAGCATGTCCCCAGTGCCAATTAACGGCCCCAGGCAGAAAGGGAGATAGGGCCCCACTACAGTAGGGCTGGGGTGATATGCTTACCTCCCGATTCGATACTATCATGATACTTGGGTGCCGATTCGATATGTATTGCAATTCTTAAGTATTGTGATTCTACAAGTATTGCGATTCGATATTACGATTTATTGCAATTTTTGTTTATTTAAATACTAGACCATGGGAAAAAGTTGAATCATACACTTAGGCTGTATATCATGAGGCATATTTCCAAAAACAATGCACATCACATCGGCCTTTCTGACTTTTATTTTAGCAACATCATTGCTATACTGCATAAAACGTACATGTCACATAGCTCTGCTTTTTCTGTCAATGTGTGAAACCCAACATGTTTCCATACTTTAGATTTAAAACGTGATGGTGCAGGTCTTCATCTGCGATTTTCTGCTTTCTCACTTCGGCTTTGGTTTGAAACGGATATGACGTCACTCAGAGATTGCAATAATAAAAGCGGAAACTTCTTCCCGCCTACATAGACTGCAATTGAATTTGAAAATATCGATTCTGGCATTAAAAAATCGATTCAAGAATCGTAAAAACAAAAATCCAAAAAGGTTCATAGTGTCTATACTTTACTTAAATCATAGTATTTTCTTTTATCTCAGACACAACTGGTTATTCCTACCTGACATGTTTCAACAGTAATACTTCCGTCTTCATCAGAGGCGTCACTAGATGGTGTGTGACCGTCGAAACATGTCAGGTAGGAATAACCTGTTGTGTCTGAGATAAAAGAAAATACTATGATTTACGTAAAAACAAAAATCGCGATACTTGGGTGAATCGATTTCCCCCCCATCCCTACTAGTCAGCATGCCCATTATTGACATCCCCATGTCACGCATTGCCATGGTTATTGTTGCCCCACTAGAGAAGATTAATTCTGGTCACAGGTACATACTGGTAGTGTGTGACTATGCTTCAAGGTAACTGGAGGCATTCCCACTAAAGAAGATCAAGACCCTTCAGATAGTCAACTGCCTGGTCCAGTTGTTCTCTAGAGTTGGGATCCCAAACCCGGACTAAATTCACCTGTAAGTTGCTCAATGAGGTATATAAGATGCTGGGAATCCGTGGGGTGAGGACAAGCCCATACCATCCACAGTCTAATGGCCTTGTAGAAAGGACTCTGAAATCCATGCTGAGGAAGTTTGTGAGGGACATGGGGTCTGACTGGGATCAGTTGCTCCCTTTCCCTCCTCTTCGCCTATAGGAAAGTACCCCAAGCTTCCACAGGCTTCTCCCCTTTCTAACTCCTGTATGGCCATCCACTGCAGGGTCCACCGGACGTTCTGAAGGAGGCCTGGGAGGAACGACGCAACAGCAGCACTGCAGTGTCCTCTCATATGTTTTGAAGATGAGAGACAAGCTTGATCAGTATCAAGAGCTCGCTAACACCCATCTAGCCGGTGCCCAGCAGCGTCAGAAGGAGAACTACGATAAGGCTTCCCGGAGGAGGTCTTTCCAACAGGGCCAAAAGGTTCTCCTACTGCTGCCAACTTCAGATTCAGGCCTCTTTGCCAAGTGACCATACAAGGTCACAAATAAGGTGGGTCCCGTAACTTATGAACTGTATATCGGCACAAGAAGCACCAAGTGTTTCACATGAACCTGCTGAAGGAATAGGTGGACCGGCCAAAAGTATCAACACAGTTGTGGACACGGACCATATGTTGATGGGGAAGAGCTGCAGGAGCAGTATTTTCCTTCTTCAGCTGGGATCCAAATACTGCCAAACCTGAGTCATTTAGCATCTGACCGTCGCAAGGAGTTAGAGGCACACTTGAACTGTTCAGTTTACAGCCTGGTAGAACAGACGTCATTCAGCATGAGATCTGTCTCCTCCAACACAGCAACCCATGAGGGAAACATCCAGCAGAGTTCCAGCTAAGCTAATTTCAGCACTTAAGCAAGAGGTGGAAAGGGGCACCTGGGTACTGTAGTGGACTAAGGAATTATACCAACACTGGGATCGACAGGTTCGACCCTCAGCGTTACCTCCGGCTTGGTCGGGCGTCCCTACAGACACAATTGGCCGTGTCTGTGGGTGGGAAGCCGGACAAGGGATATGTCCTGGTCGCTGCACAAGAGCCTCCTCTGGTCGGCCGGGGTGTCTGTTTAGCGGGGAGGGGAACTGAGGGGGATAACATGTTCCTTTGCCCGCGCTACGCCCTCTCGGTGAAAGTCCTCGCTGTCGGGTGAAAAGAAGCGGCTGGCTGACTCCACATGCATTGGAGGAGGCATGTGGCATTCTACACCCTCCCCAGGCCGGCAGAAGAGGTGGAGCAGTGACTGGGAGCGCTAAGGCAGGGGGAATTGGCCATATAAATTGGGAGAAAAAGGTGTAAAAATTCGATAAAGAATATAGAAAAAAAGCAAGAGGTGCAAGACATGTTGGTGATGGGAATCATTAAACCCTCTTGCAGTGAGTAGTGTAGCTCTATGATGCTTGTCCCTAAGAAGGATGATCCAAAACTGAGGTTCTGTATCAACTTTTCTTGTCTGAATGCTGTGTCAGCCTTTGACCCTTACCCGAAGCCAAAGATTTATGAACTGATTGACCGCTTGGGGAATGCTACCTACCTGACGACCCTTGACCTCTGTAAGGGGATGGAGCCTCAGCGACCTTCCAGAGGTTGGTGGATGAGGTGTTGAGAGGAGCAGATGACTATGCCGTGGCCTACATCAATGACATTGTAGTCTACAGCAAGACGTGGGAGGACCATGTGGAGCACCTGTCAGATGTTCTTCGTCCCGTATCCAGAATGCCGGGCTGGTCATCAGTGAAAGGAAGTGCAACATCGGCAAGCCTGAGGTCCAGTATCCTGGTGTCATCGGTGGTGGAGCCATTCACCCTCAAGTGGGGAAGGTCGAGGCCATTGAAGCCCGTCCGTTGCCATCTACTAAGAGACAGGTATGATTGTTCCTAGGGTTGGTCAGCTGGTATTGCTGATTCATCCCTGATTTCTCTTCCCGTTTTGCAGTTCTCAGTGATTTGACCTGAAAATCCAGCCCCGCTAAGGTTAAATGGTCACCAGTGTATGAGGCTGCTTTTAATGGTCTGAAAAAATGTGTGTGCATTGAGCCTGTGTTGCAATGCCCAGATTTTGATCTCCCTTTCACTGTGCAGACAGATGCGTCAGGCAGCAGTCTTGGGGCTGTGCTGTTGCAGTGAGGAGGCGATAACCAGATGTCGGTGCAGTACCGCAAGCTCTTCCTGATTGAAGTAAGGTACTCAACTGCTGAGAAGGAGGCCTTGGCAGTGAAGTGGGCTCTTGACTCCTTAAAGTACTATCTGATTGGCAAGGACCTTCTAGAGCCTGATCATCGGGCTCTGCAATGGATACACAGAATGAAGGACACAATGCGAGAACAACGCGATGGTGTCTTTCTCTTCAGCCTTATCATTTCCAGCTTAAATACAAACCAGGATACAAGAATGTCATCGCCCATTCCTCTGATGAGTAACATGCTTGCTTGCTTTGTCACTTCTAACATTATTTCTTTATCCATAAATTAAGCCCATTGGTACATCTCTACATTTCAAGTAGCATAAATAAGTATAAACGGGTGCCCTAATCAGCAGCTGCATCATCCCCAAAACAAAATATCCAAAAACCAGTAGCTCATTTGGAACCACTCATTGTTTTAAGAGAAAACAGCTGACACCCGACAGTGATATCAACAGCTATCTGCTGGCTGCTGTTTGTCTTTCTCTATGATCTTATGACATTGTTTAATTTAAGACTGAACTTCTATTATAGGCCTATTGATCATAATAGGTAGGCTATCTAACTGTATTGACTGATAGTTATATGTGCTATAAAATATAAGTATTATTTATAAAAGTTATTTTCTTCATTTTTTAGATACCCTTTCTTTTCTTACCCCAATGAAAATATCAAGGACAATAAAAAGAGATAAAAGGTAGAAGTTTATTAAGTTATAAATATTTATAACTTTTACACTAAAAATTTATAAGCATAATACTAAATGACTTTCACATAAAACAAAGAATAAGAAAATGGTATAGTAAAATATTTTAAATAGGCTTCATGCTGTTGTCGTGGCCGTTTGACATCATCCACGTATGCTAGTTTCGCCTCTTGTCAGCGGGCAAAGCGGCGACTTAATGTGCAAAACGAGGGCAGCCTCCCACTCACAAAACGATTCCACCCACTGATATGCTGTATTTAAAGAGTTGTTCTGAGGCAGTTGGGGGGGGGGCAGATGCCAGTGCACGTGTTATTTAGTTTAGTTATCGTCTGTTCTGTAAACCTTCAGTTTTTTAATTTTTCTTTTTCTTTTTTTGTGTTGTACTTTTGGTTGCACTGTAAATAAATGCCAAACTGTGGGGCCTTCAAATCATCTTCTGAATCAGCCTCCTACTTCACTAAAGGCCCTCAGGCTACAGCAATCTTACAGACTTGTTCATTATGTATTAAATATAAACTCTGTTATGTGTCTCTTTAGTATCTAATTGTAATGTGCTTTAGAAACACTAGTGAATGTGCCCTTTGGGGGCATGGTCGGTCGGACCTGTTCGCTTATCTGATCGACTTCACACTTGACACTATCACAGGGTCCAAAATTAAAGGCAGGGTAGGTAATGTAGTTTAGAAGCACTTTTTGCTATATTTGTTGAATTTCTCTGTATATCCTGATAGCAATCAATAAATCATGTACTCTGACAATAAAAAGAAAAAAATCTGGTGTCTCTAGTGGGCACAGGATAGCAATGATTGGACGGACTACCTGCCTGTCTACCTATCTACCTAGTAGTAGCTGGCGTTCATGTTTTGGGGGAGGGCTGAAGGGAGGAGTGGGGGTATTTTTCAAACTTACCGAACCTACAGTACCTTAAACGTTTTGGCTTACCTGCCAAGGTGGCTGGTAGATGAAAAATTTACCAGGCAGACTGATTTTTTTACCAGCCAAAATAATACTATTGCAATTTGCTATTATTACTATTTAGCATGTCATCTTGGTCTCATATGCGATTCTCAATCAATATTATAGTAGTGTGCAGTAAAAATAATTATATAATAATGTTCCATACATACTTTTTCTGGAGCAAACCTCGGGCGAGACTCAGCAGCCAGACATTTCTCTGTTCTGTGTTTAGGAGCAGCTGAGATAGTCACTAAAATGAGAATAGCTGGTCCACCTTAAAGGTCAGTGAGGCTAACTGTTGCTAACTTTGGGGCTAGCCCCCTTCACCTTAATCAGCAGGTGGCAAGCATTGACATGGGAACTTGGCTTGGGTCTTGAGGAGTTGTAGCATTTATTCACTGACAAATAGCCTAAACTGTACACACACTGCTGCTACTTTAACAGCTAACGGCTAACTTCATACTCTGCTATGTTCACAGCTAACGGCTTACTTCATCCTCTGCTACGTTCACAGCTAACGGCTAACTTCATACTCTGCTATGTTCACAGCTAACAGTTAACTTCATACTCTGCTACGTTCACAGCTAACGGCTAACTTCATACTCTGCTACGTTCACAGCTAACAGCTAACTTCATCCTCTGCTACGTTCACAGCTAACGGCTAACTTCATACTCTGCTACGTTCACAGCTAACGACTTCATACTCTGCTACGTTCACAGCTAACGGCTAACTTCATACTCTGCTACGTTCACAGCTAACGGCTAACTTCATACTCTGCTACGTTCACAGCTAACGGCTAACTTCATACTCTGCTACGTTCACAGCTAACGGCTAACTTCATACTCTGCTACGTTCACATGTATGTATGTATGTATGTATGTATGTATGTATGTATGTATGTATGTATGTATGTATGTATGTATGTATGTATGTATGTATGTGTG
>CABFOS010098119.1:0-10040 GCA_900660315.1 Diretmoides pauciradiatus | reverse complement strand
CAACAGACTCAACAAGCTGGTGAGGAAGGCCAGCTCTAGCCCAACAACAGAGCTGGTCTTCCTCACCAGCTTGTTGAGTCTGTTGGTCTCCCCAGCACGCCACAGCAAAGAACAGTGTGCTGGCTACCACAGACTGGTAGAACATCTGCAGTAGCTTGCTGCACATGTCGAACGACCTGAGCCTCCTAAGAAAGAACAGTCTGCTCTGTCCTTTCCGATAGAGGGCCTCAGTGATGTCCGTCCAGTTTATTGTTTATGTGCACTCCTAGGAACTTGTTTGAGTCCACCATCTCTATTTCCTCCCCTTGGATGGTAATAGGGTAATAGGACAGGCTGCCCTGCAGCCGGACTACTGTGGCCTGCTTCTGAGGTAGTCTGTAATGCAGGCCATCATGACATGGTCTACCTGCATGGCTGAGATCTTCTCCGCAAGCAGAAGGGGCTGGATGGTGTTGAATGCACTGGAGAAGTCGAAGAACATGACTCTCACTGTGTTTCCTGGCCTCTCCAGGTGTCAGTAAGCCCTGTGCAGCAGGTAGATGATGGCATCGTCCACACTGACTTGGGCCAGGTACGCGAACTGCAGGGGGTCCAGGGAGTCGCTCACCAGGGGCATAAGGTGCTGCAGAACCAGTCTCTCGAAAGTCTTGATGACATGCGAGGTCAGTACCACTGTCCTGTAGTCATTGAGAGCACTGGGACGTCCTTGGGTCCCAGAACAATGCAGGAGGTCTTCCACAGCTGGGGCACCTTCTTCAGCCTCAGGGAGAGGTTGAACAGGTGCTGGAACACTCCTGCGAGCTTTAAACACAAGCACATGCTTTAAACTCCCTGGGGTTGATGTTGTCTGGACCCCTGTGGTGGCAGGGGGAGGCCTGTAGTGCATCATGTATTGTCCTCAATAGCAGAGGGGAGGGCAGCGGCTGAGGTGGATTGGGGTGGTGGTGGAGTGGGACCCAGACTGTCCCACTGAGCTCTCGGAGGTGGAAGTTGACTCAAACCTAAGTTTAAAAAAAAAACAATTTAGCTCATTAGCACATTCCTGGCCCCCCTCCACAGCTGAACCTGATTGTTTATATCCAGTGATCCTTTTCATCCCATCCCACATGTCCTTGGCTCTGTTCTTTTGTAGCTTGCCCTCTAGCTTCTCCCCGTAGCTGTTCTTGGCCTTCCTCAGCTCCTTTTGGACTGACCTGACCTCCTCCCTGTCTCCTGCCATGTAAGCCTTCTTCTTCCTGTTGAGGAGGGCTTTAATGTCCTCGTTGATCCATGGTTTATTGTTCGGGAAAAAGTGAACCTTCTTGCTGGGTACAATGCTGTCCTCGCAGAAACAAATGTATTCTGTGATGCAGTGGAAGAGTCCCTCAATGTCCTCCACATGGTCCTGCAGGAACAGGTCCCAGTCCATGGTCTGGAAGCAGTCCTGCAGGACCCGCTCAGTCTCTCTAGACCACACCATCACTGTCCTGGTGGCGGCGGACTGCTGACTGACTATGTAACAGACTCAAATCTGCTCTCTGTCTGATAGCTAGCATAAAAGCTAAACAAGTTAGCAATTAGCAATCTGACATACAAGTATAAAAGCAACATTGCAAGTCACTTCTACTGTGCAAGCTAGACTAGAAAGTTTGTTTGCACTTTATATTGCAATGTGTGCCACCAAAATGTAGTTTTAAACAAAAACAAAGACAATACACAGAGTGAAGAAGAGAGCATATGAGAACGCGACTTACCAGCTCCAAGCGTACGCGCTCACTGAAGCTGACCCGGAAATAACATCCCAGGGGAACAAACAGGTATGCCGTGGAAAACACACATGGTGGAACCTATTCACAGGTAGGAACTAATTTTGGGGAAGTTCACAATAAAACAAGTGCTATCAAGGAGGAAATAAAGAAATAAAACAAACACAATATTTGGCTTGGATACAACTACAGGCTTGTATACAGGTAGAAGATGTATCAGGTTGTGGTCTGATCTGCCGAGGGGAGGGAGGGCAGTGGAGCTGTATACCTCCTTCACATTCGCATACAGCAAGTCCAAGATTTTATTCCCCCTGGTTTTACATTTCACATACTGTGTAAAGTTAGTCATGGTTGTGGAGAGGGAGACATGCATGGTTGAAGTCCTCGTTGATTACCCTGTTGATACTCTAAGTACTGTAGCTGTATGTTCATGTTACAAGGCAAAACACAATTGTTAACGTTAAAGGAAAGCTTTCATTGTGTGTTTTCTTTCATATTGCATTGCAATAACCTGTTTAAAGTGATCATATACCAAACAACTAGTCAACACTGATACTGTAGGCTAATAGATAAAGGAGTGATGATAATGCAGTATACAGTACATGCTTTGAATTCCTTAGATATAGCTATGCAGTGTTCTAAGCAGACCGGATGGAATGCAACAGATGATAGAACGCTCATTACAACTATAAGAGACTTGAGACTTGACTTGGACTCGCAAAAAATGTCTTATGAGCATCTCTGATCTGAAGTATATACAATGCAGCCTACCCACTCAAATCTAATTATCACACCATGTTATGACATACCTTTAACATCTGATGACACATGTGCATGGGAGGTGAAATGGTCAGGGTCTACTATAGTTTACACTTGGGATGCGTATATATATATATATCAGTTTACAAATGTTGAGAATATGACTCTGACTAGGGTGCAGAGAGGCCAGGTTAGCTTATTGTATAGCTATACTGTTAATTTGAGCTTTGAGCTGAGATCTGTGACCGGTTATTTCAAACTTTTCCATTGTTGTTTTGACATTACTTTTTTACATTAACTTAGCAGATGCTTTTATCCAAAGCGACTTACATGGGATGAGTATAGACATGATTTAGACTCCTACTGTACATATAGATTTGAGACTTGACTTGGATTTGCATGAGATTACATCTGGGTGTGTGTGTCGTGTGTGTGTCGTGTGCGTGTGTGTGTGTGTGTGTGTGTGGTGAAGTATGTATTATGGTGTAAAGGGCCCCTCATAAACATCTGCCCCACGAGTACCCCCTGGTGTATTATTCCAACCTCTCCTACCATTTGACCATTATTCCTGTCCCTGTCACTGTCAATTCAAACTCCCTCATGCTGTGTGGTCCTGCCCTCTGAACTTACAAATTCAAGAGGAAGGTCCTTCATTTAGTTATCACAGAAAGCACGCCCTGGGCAATGGAGAGGTCACATAACTCAGGGGAGAGTCCGATGCTAACTAGAACGAACGACAGAGCAGAGGGGAGGTCAGAGAGCAGGGATGACCTCCTCGTCCACTCTCTTCAAACCAGCACTGACACACACACACACACACACACACACACTCCAGAGCCGGGTTATGAAAATAAAAAGAGTGAATGTACATCACCTGGGCAGAGATTTATTTTCTTCAAAACTTAACAGTTTTGTACAGAAAACAGCATAGAGGAAAAACAATAAATATGCTGCATACTCATGTTTGCAGTTTTGTTAAAGCCGCACTAAGCAAGATCTTTATTAAAAATTACAATTTAATCTGACACTGATATTTACAGCTCACACTGGCAGGAAATATTCTCCAACCACAGGAAATGATGAAACAAAACTTAAGACTGAAATACAAAGGTATCATCTAAACAGCAGTGAGTGTTCAGTTGAAAGAAAGCTATAGACTCACCACATTACATCTTTTGCCTCTCTCGTCAATTTGGTAGTCTTTGGTACAGACTGGCCGGGTTGGTAAACATTAGCCTGCATGTACTACTGATGTCACATTACATGATTTCTGGATGTTGACGTGAGCTGCCGATCTGCAGAGTTATCTAACGTTGCAGCTTTAATTAGTGAATATAGTGTAAGTGCCTGTGATCTATGCTGAATTTCTGTGCTCCCTCCTACTTTTCCTAATCCAGCCTTCATGCCATGGGCTTCAGTGGCACAGCAGGGCGCACCAGCAGCCTTACCCACCTTGGTACCCAATTCAGCACCAAGGACAGAGACAATGACCGCTGCACCTGCAAATGCGCCCAGATCGCATCTGGAGGTATTCGGCATCTTCCCACTATTTCTGTTACACCTCTGCTTCTCTCTGTCCTCAATCCATCCCTCCTTAACCCTGTAAAACCCAACCATAGTAAAACATTTAAAAAACAACAACTAATTCAGCCTTTCAGGTGTTGTTGTAGGAGGCATTTGGGGCTGAAAAGAAGTGTTTTCAAAAATGTTATGTTTTTGTACGTTTTTAGGGAGTATTGTAATGTAATGTAATGTAATGTAATGGAAGTAATGTACAAAGCTTGACCTGAGATCTGGAGGCAGTGTGACTTCATGACCTGAGGGCGGGACTTATATACAAATGTACGATCCAATAGCATTGTGAGACTGAACAATAGGACCCAGTGACAATGTTAATGTGGTTGAACAAAAAAACAAACATTTATAGCTTTTTTAGGATAGCTAAAAATGTTATAATTCTGCAATGCTGGGGCTTACAGGGCTAAAACCACTCTCATCAATCCGCTTGTAAATGTTTTGAAGTACATTTCATTTTCCTTCCACACCAATATAAATTCACTGCTGAGTTACTGCTGTACATTTGGATGTTACAGTTGATATGCTGGAATTCAATTAATTCCGACCTTTTTCCATGAACTCTCTGACGCTTGTTGTCCCAGGTTGGTGGTTCGAGGCTTGTGGTCCATCCAACCTGAACGGCATGTACTACCCCGGCTCATCCAGCATCATTCGCTACAATGGCATTAAGTGGTACTATTGGAAGGGCCCAAATCTGATGGCTACCATGACAACCATGATGGTGCGGCCTGCAAACCTTTGATGGCATGGATCATTCTCCATGTCACACGGCAGATGTCGTCACCTACAGACTGATGAACATTCACAGAAAGTGAAATATTTGAGAGGAAATTCAAAACCGGATTTTGGCCGGTTTTAGCTTCTGGACAATATCTCGGAGGGGTGCTTTAGCAATTTCCTGGGGGCATATGCAGCTTCTCAGCAAATGACTGTGGAGGTTTTGAAATGGTAAAATTCCTAACTGAAGGTGCTGCTACTACATTTTAATACAGAATTGGAAGACTGCTCAGCTAATCCGGGGTGTGCAGGTTGGTCGGTGTGGATGACAAGGACACAGCTGAGGAAATCACACTATTTGGTTTGTTGGAGATCAACGATTACTCAGTCCAAAATTTATTTGAATTAATGAGCTGATTAACCTTTAGAAACTTTTAATAGCAGTACTTATTGTTTAATATTACAAGCAGAAGATTAATGGTGTGTGATTTCGTTTGTTTACTCTACAAGGACGTTTAATGTAATGTGTCCACATCATCAGCAATGTGTAAAATCTTCAATCTTTAAAAGTCTTGAAAATTAGAAACCCTTGAAATTAGAAATGGAAAACCCCACTATCCTGACACTGTTTATAGCCATGTAGAAATCATTTTTTTCAAATAAATCCATAAACAACAGACTTTAAAGATAACCCTTCAACTGCTAAAGTTTACCACCGTTAATAAAGCAACACCATCAACAAAACCAATGACAGGCTTCCCCCGTTCCCTTTTTCAGAATGAAATCTCTTCAGAAACCCTCCCTGAACCTTTCTACTACACCTCTCATAACTTTGTTTGTAAGAGATTACCCTCTTAAAACTGCATCATACATGTTCACAGGTATACGTTACGGATTTTATTCACTTTCAAAAATGTAATATTTGTAATTAAAAAAAGAGAGAAACCATGCTGTGATTTTTTTTCTTCATTTCCACGTGAGTTACACATAACCCAACAAGCCACCACACATGCTAGACTCAGGAAGTCAGATGGAGGCCGTCGCGCGCCATTGGTCTGATGAATCATCCAATAACACTGGTCCCGTGGTACTCATTAGAAAGCGGATGGGTTTCACCAATAACTAACAATGACCTGTATCTGCTGCCATGCACTCAGCAGACCAGCCATTGCTACAGTAACTACAGTAGCCATGTGAACAATGCCTTCTAATTGTGGGGACTCTTTGCAGAATGACAGTTCTTAAGTTAAGATCTCCGCTCCTTTGCATAATGCAATTTACAAGTATAATTCATCTCGGACTATGAAACAATTTATTGTAAATAGAAAATAACTCCTAAAATGACACAGTTGGCTTAATGTACTGGTGTTTTGATTTGTTGTGGTAATGATTCATGAAGATCAATCCTGCTGATCATTCTGATCATTCTCACTCTACTCAGTGGGAGATATTTCACACTGAGAAAAACATTTCTTTATTTGGCTATGCCACAAAAGTGTTACACTCAAATAACATAGTAGGAAATCCCTTTCATTTTTATAAACAAATGGGTTTAATATGTACTGTATATACAAACTGCAAAGCACTAAACCAGACACAACCTTCTCTATGCCTTTGATTTACTACTCTAGGGATTATGCAGGAGCTGCCCAAGACAATAAAATGACTCAGAGATACCACAAATGTGTCTGTGTGTGACCGTGTCTTATACCTCCATTAATATATGATGCAATCACACTAGAATTTGTGAGGGAACTGCACAGATTATTACAACTGGATCCAGTGCCAGCAAGCCTATGGATCTACAGCCGCCATAGGCTCCCAGGGCTAATGAAGATATAATATTCAGCCTCCTACATACAGTATCCACACACACACTGTTTGTATGCGACGACCCCGTTGCTAAACAGGTTTATTACAACCT
The DNA here is from genome assembly GCA_900660315.1 of Diretmoides pauciradiatus. Lineage (NCBI taxonomy): Eukaryota > Metazoa > Chordata > Actinopteri > Trachichthyiformes > Diretmidae > Diretmoides > Diretmoides pauciradiatus. The sequence goes on along the minus strand of CABFOS010098119.1, from coordinate 3,317 downwards.
CCAAGGGCTGGACAGGTGATGGATCATAGTGGGGGAGGCCAGGGGTGAATTCATCAAAGCAAGTTTTATAAAGACCACTTTAGGTGGCCTGCTGGCTCAACAGCTGAAGTGGCTGTGTTCTGGTCCAGTGGAGCATACAGGGAGGCTGGACAGCCTCACTTCTCTACTCATCCCAATCCCTGTTTATGAGATGGATTATTTGTCAGAGAGAGAGAAAGAGAGAGAGAGAGACACACACACACACACACGCACACACATGCACACACACACAGGCAGACAGAGTTGATTTTGGAATACGTGATTATTTATTCTATAGTACAGCGGTTTTCAAAGTAGGGTCCTTAAATGGGCTCCCGGGGGTCCTCCAGCAAAATGAGGAAGTTCAATAGTTCAATTTCAATGAAAAAAACACTAAAAATCACCTAAATTAGGCAACGGATAAGAATGCATATTCTGATTAGGTTGGGGAGGATTTGTGTGCATGTATTTGTCTACGTATACCTTACATGGATCCCCTGAGTATACTAGTGTGTATGTGGCCAAAATGTAATTTGGGGAGCTCCACTAGAGCCTTAAACCTCATCGAAGGATTTATCATCCAAGCCAGATATATGCGGAACAGCAGGGGTGAGAAAAATGGATAGAATATGAGAGAGAGAGAGAGAGAGAGAGAGAGGGGAGAAAGAGTGGGGAGGCAGAGCCAAGTACCCATAAGTCCTTGTCTCTCGCTACCTCTGCTCTGCTATCTTTGATTCATTACGGGTATGATGGCTGGCCAGGGCAAGGGCCAGATACGACATTTTGGCAGACGGAGGAGGGGGGTTGATTTGAAACAGTCATCCTTGCTGTGTGGTTTACCGTATCAGCAAGCAGACCATAAGGGTAGTCTTTGAAAAAGCAATACCATCTGTAAATCAGGTAATCTTGTGTGATATGTCAGCGTCATATGTCCTGTGTCTCCGCAGTTGTTTATTTATTTTTTTGAAAGAGAAATGGTATGGGAATGGCACTTGTCTTGTTTGAAAAAGTGAAGAAAATGCCCCCACAAGCCACTTGGGGGCACTGGTGGTACAATCAATTCCTTTATCATTCTCTGCACTTGTGGGGTGTCAAGAGACGTGGATCTGACTCTCTCGCTCTCTCTTCCACTCCACCACAGGTCTGGATTATATAACTATGCATTCATTAACACATCTTCTGCCTTGTACGCCCTCTCCCAGCAGATGGTTAACTGAAGGCTACAGAGGACGTGAGGGAGGAGGGGGCCTATCTCAGGAAAATCACATTAGAATCACTCATAAGGAAAGGTGCTTTTGGGAATACAGCCACGTGCGACAAAGGAGTTTGATAACTTTTATTGTCCCCTACAAAAGGGAGTTAAAAAATCCTTTGCCGTCAAGATAATGATGAGCTTTCCTGTTTTGACAGAGTGTCTGCTGATTTTGGTTATGAAACTCATAGCTGCAGTCATTCCTTTATTGAGACAATGAACCATTTTATAGTCAAACAACTTTTGTTTGAAACAAACACAGTTAGTAAAGGTGAAATCCAATTATCAGCACAGAAAATCTGACTCCAATGGAACTATGTGGCATTTTTCATACAGTATACATACACTAACATGCAAGATTCCTTTTGAAAAAAAGTATGTTTATCTTTCTCTCTCTCCATTTCTACCTCTCTTTTTTTTCAAACGTACACACCCTTAGGTACACCCGCCCATTTATGCAGCTTGATCCTCCAGACGGAGTCATGTATAAATAAAGCATGTATAAAACATGCAGAAAGAGTTGAGAGGTTAATTTACTATTCAACTAAATGTTAGAATGTGTAAGACGCATGCTCAAAATCACTTTGAATATAGTATGATCGTTTGTGCCAGGCGTGTCGGTTCCAGCAACTCAGAAATGGCTACGATTGAGATTTTGTGTCGCCTGGTCTGACAAATCCTGTTCTGATGTGACATGCTGATGACAGAATTTCATAATTTGGTGTTAACAGCATGAATCAATGGATCCACCCTGCCTGGTCTCTACACTACAGGCTAGTAGTGGCAATGTAATGATATGGGGCATGTTTTTCTTAAACCCCTTAGTACCAATTGAACATTGTTTAAATGCCACTGTGTACTTCAAGATTGTTGCTGAACAGGTGCATGCCTTCCTTGCTACAGTCTATGTCAAATAGCTGCTTCAAGCAGGATACTGCAGAGTTCTCTCAAAATTGCATTGATGTACGGCCAAAAAATCTGAAGAAACTGTGCGACACTAGTGAGTCAGCATGGACCCAGATCCCTATGGAAACTTTCCAGCACTTTATTGAATCCATGCCTCAAATACTTCAGGCTCTTCTGGAGGCAAAAGGGGGGTCCTGCCAGGTACTAGCAAAGTGTATAGGATAGGCCTTCTCTCTCTTCTATCTGGTAATCTTGTAATCTTCAATTGGTTTTCAAACATTCATCATCAAAATATCCAGAAAAGTCTCAATGCTCTCTTGACCCTTCATTGGGCCTCATTCACAAAGGTTTTCGTAAATTTGTTCGTACATACTAAAAAATATGTGCGTACTAAAACATCACCGCGGGATTCACGAAACATGCGGGAAGCCTCGATTTGTTCGGAGAACAGGAGTAACCATGATGAATCCCAACAATCTTAAATTAGATGCACGTGCATGTTGAGGCTGATTTGCATAGGGAAACGCCCTCAACACCATATAAGGCTGCAGAGTGACGGGTTGTGTGATGTGTCCAGCAGAAAGAAGGAGAGACAGACACGGAAGTGGCAAAAACGGCGCTCATGGCAAAAAAAAGCGTTTTCATAAGCGAGTCAGTCACAAAAACTAATAAAACTAAAAGCAATCAAAATGAATGATTCATTCTGTCAATGCTCTTTCAACAGAAACACACACCATTGCTGAGGTAAAAACAAATGGTTTGGTATTAAATTAAAAAGTGTAAGAATTACAGTAGGATCATATTATCGGCAGATCACTGTGGTGATATCAGAATCAGAATCAGAATCTTTATTTAGCCATAACATGTAAACATATTTAGGAAATTGTTTTGGCGTGACAGTGGAGTGCAGTTTAGACATACAGGTGCAAAAACAGCCAAGCCAGTGTATAACTAACATGTAGAGTAAAGTGCAGTGTGATAAAGTGCCATTTGTAAAAATCAGAGCAGGTCTCAGTCCAGTGCAAGTCTATTGAGTGGGGGGACGGGGTTCCCTGGGGGCAGTGAGTGACCGACCCCCCCCCCCACACACTCACACACTCCCCCAGATTTATCAACGTTTGCGTGTAGTAAATGACGTGCT
>CABFOS010098050.1:0-12927 GCA_900660315.1 Diretmoides pauciradiatus | reverse complement strand
GCGTGCACTACCGCCAACTCCACGGCAGGATTCTGGACAATATTATTTGCCAGACACAGACCAGATTTCAAGACCACGAAAAACTGATCTTTGTCACCCTCCTCGACCCCCAGAAGTTTCGGGAATACCAGAAAAATTTCCCGCGTGCAGCCTTTTCCAGCTTAGCACAGAGCCACGGAACACTTTTCGATCTGCCTCGGCTAAGAACAGAACTGACTGTAATGTATGCCATGGATGATTTTGCAGGAAAATCTCCCACTGATCTCCTTGACTTCCTTCAGCAGAAAATCTGAATGAGAGCATGGGGCAGCTGTACACATTTGTGTGTTTGGTGGTGACCATCCCCGTGTCCACTGCTTCTGTTGAACGGACATTCTCAGCCCTAAAGCGAATTAAAACTTATGCCAGAAATACGACAGGGCAGGCTCGACTTTCAGCATTAGCTTCGATGGCGATAGAAAAGGACTTCTTGATGGAACTGAAACACACGGACAATCTGCACAACAGAGTAATTGAAATCTTCTTGAGGAAAGAAAGGAGGATGGATTTTGTGTACAAATAATCAGGATTTTTGGTGAGTAAAATGTTGCTATATTCCTAAATAATATTGCAATTTTATCAAGTTATTTTTGATGTTTTTTTTATGTGTGTCGCAGTTGTACCTGCAGTAGAAGTTTTGTAGCCATAAAATAGTTATTGAGGGTTGGATTGATTCAGACGGAGCACTACTGAAGGCCTAGGTGTGAAATGCACGGCCGGCCACTGTTGGTTTAGTGTTATAGGGTGTGGTTGTAGTGAGATTGATGTGCCATGTTGTGTCATGGTTCAAAAACAAGAGAAAATGCCTGTGCAAATTCTTTCCAGGTGATTCCATATTTTATTTATAGCAGTGTTAATTTCGTTAACGAAAACTATGACGAAAAATGTTCGTCAACAACGTCCCTTTTTCCACGACTAAGACAAGACGTTGATGAGCTAAAAATAGAACTTTGATAATAAAAACTATGACGAATGTATGTTTTGTTTTCGTTGACGAGACTAAAATCTTAGTGGTGGCTATCGGACATTCAAAATGATATTTCCCCCCCATTGTTAGTTAGTTAAAATATAAATCCAAAGTTGAAGTGCGCGTTGACGGGATCAGGATGGTAGCTAGTTAAACCAGGTGCCATAAGGTTACATTATAATGTGTTCAAAGTCTGGTCAGTAAAATGTGTATTAAATTAAACATCATCATGATGTGTTCAAGTGTAACGTTAATCTTGGAAATTTTGGTGAGAAACTTGAATAAATACAGTTGTTTGGACCAAATAAAAGAAAAGTATCGATAGTGGTATCGACTAAAAAAAAGACTAAAAGTTAACTTAAATGTAATGACTTTTCGTCGACTAAAACTGCACTAAAACGTTTTGAGTTGTCGTCGACTAAAACTAGACTAAAACTATGAAGGATAAAAATGACTAAAATATGACTAGAACTATTAAGCATTTTCGTCTAAGGGTTAAATCTAAAATAGCTGCCAAAATTAACACTGATTCAAAAGAATGGCTGAAAAAGGTTTAAGTCACAATGCAATGAAAAAACACATTTTACTCACATTTTTATGTCAAAATCTCTCTATATATAACACAAGTGGTAAGGTGGTAAGGAAAACCCTGCTTCCTTTTCCTAAAGACACTGTGGTCGTATCCTGGTGGCTGAAATTTATGATGCAACAGCTCAAGATTATGCACAAAGCATTTCACAGTGGATGGCTTTCCCAACACCACCTTGGTGTAGGCCTTTCTCCTTCCAATCTCCTTCCATCACCGCTGTGGTCCAACCCACTCCCGTTCCAACGCCCCACCCACCAACATCCCTTTTCCCTAATTCAAAATCCATCGAATACCAGAAGCAAGACGCCATTGAAATTCCTTGTGACTAAATGTTTTGAATCAGGACTTCACTTCACGGTCACTTACGCCGGTCGTTCTGCTCTTAGATGTTTTCTGCTCTCTCTCTCTCTCTCTCTCTCTCTCTCTCCCTCCCTGACGTGTCTGGACTTGGCACTGAGCAGCCTTTGCTTCAAAAGAAAAATGAATATGTGAATGTGAACGCCTTGCAGATCAGGCTCCGGTCATCCAGTGATGATGCCAGCACACCACTGTTAGTCATCCAGGTTTTTTTTAGGCATGCTGATATCATCACTGCCCTATGAATCACTTCTAAGTGATGAAGTGTCTGTGGATGGGCTAATGATGGTGTTTCCTCTGATTGTGTATGGGTTTGACTGATAAGGGGCGTCGGAGGCTGATACTGACACCGATAGTTTTGAACTGAAGCTGCCGATGGCCGACATTCAGTCGTCTTTGACAGTGGTCCGATGCACCCAAATATGTCACACGAAACAGTGAAACTGTCAAAGGCTGAAACGAGAACCGATATGTGCCATGGATTTGTTTTGAGCTGCGGAATCTGAGGGGGGGAGAACGGTTTAGGACTTACTGGCCAAAATGTAAAAACGCACGTTATATCACTGAGAGGGTTAATTGTCTCTAACATAACAGAGTTTAGGAATCGTGCATCTTTGCCATCAACTTTATTTAAACGTATTCAGCTTTATTCAGTTATTTATAACTTTGCAGGACAAACTGTGGAAAAATAGGTAACAATCAAAAAGTAGCAGGGGGGATTTCAAGGTAGGTACGAATCATTTCTAAGGCAAAACAATGAAGAAGAAATATCCTAACAAAAACAATACATGACCCACAAACGCTATTAAATGATGTTAGCTTCTGTACCAACAATACTTTATATTGTGGCAGGACACAAACTTTGAAGTATTTTAAGTTGCTGCTCTTTGCCTTACATACATATGTAATCAAAGAAACTGCATCATATTAGGTGGATGACGCTGACTGGACCATATCCCATTTTTTAATAAAAGGCCAATATCGGCCCCATGTATCAGTTTGCTGCTCTATCCCTAGTGTGTGTGTGTGTGTGTGTGTGTGTGTGTGTGGCAGCGAGAGTGGAGAGATAGAGTGTATAGTCTACTGGTCTGTGTCCACACCAGACTGCTGATAGGTTTTCCTGTGATTGGAAAAGCAGCTGCTGGCATCCAGTGGAGGAAGGAGGCCTGTTGACTCAGGGCCCTGCGGGGGCTGCCATGTTTTCTTTCGCTGTTTTTGGGGGCTTGGCAGCCGAAGCACTCAGGGTGACAGAAACTCACTCCGCTTCTTGAACCATCCAGGCCTTTTATTTGAGCTGGTTTGGATCATCCCTGCCAGAGAAAACCTTACTGAAGCAGAGAGCGGAGCCCAGATGCAGGATAAACACGAACCCCTCCAAATACAATATGCCCCTCCCTACCTCTGCTTATTTTGAAGAGGGATCACATTCAAATTTTGCCCTATTAACATTTCAAAGCATGATCAAATCATGAAATACCGCAAGGCCTTCCCCCCCACCCACTCCTCCTCCTCCTCCCTTCTGAGGCAAAAATGGTTGCACCTTGTTTAAAAGGGAAAGCGTGGAACCTGATCGCGGGAGGAAATCTAATTTCGTGTAGCTTTTTGTTCCCAATCTCCCCTCTCATCCATTACAGTGATTCAATTTAGAGGCTTTTCAGAGGGCCTTTGACATCACAGAAAGACACTGCAAGTCCTCTGAAGTTTATACAACTGCCCCGAGTAGGCTCCATCTTAAATAGCGGGCCCTCGTCCAACATATATATTATTCTAACTTTCTTACTGCCATAAGACAGTGCCTCCTCTGTGCTTTGAGAGTCCGTAGATTGGCCCTCCCCGGTTTTACGCATTACTTTACTTCTGGGGCCGGCAGATCTGCAATACAGCCCAAGGAGAAGCTTAAGCTTATTTCCCAATGCCCTCCACTGTAACGCGCCTCACACTTTAACAGATATTTTAACAGAAAGTGGGTCGGAGGCTGCAAACATAAACCCACCCGGATGGAGGAGGAAAGGGTGAAAGATGACTCGCCAAGCCAATCGGACCGGATTACTTTTTTTTGGGCGCTCCTAACACCAGGTTACGCATCTCGGCTTTGCAAAGAAGCTTAAGATAACCAACTCGCGCAGCTGCTTATGTACAGTAATCGTGACTTCAAGTTGAAAGTCCTTTGTTTTTATTGGGTGTTTCCATTATGTTGGTCACACCCCCTGTAGCCCTCGAGCTGTCACTGTAGGCGTTTTTAGGAGGTGATCCAGTAGCCGCTGATGCGTAACGTTGCGTATTCAGACCCTGGTTGTATTTGTCACGGCCGTCTGTTTTGCCAGATCCCGTGTGTGACGTTGTGGTGCCAGATTCACAGAGGCGTTCATGGGTGTGTTGTTTACGAGCCCAATAATTGTTTCACCAGAGGGTTTTTATTTTTTTATTTTTTCATTTTATTTATAGTCTCGTAGTAAAAACCTGACCTCTTATGTAATACATTCTTTGCAGGGCGCAGTCGCCGCCTCATCCGTTTGATTTTTTTTCAACTGAAAAGCCGCTGTAATGTAGTTCATATGTTAAAATGATGATTACCGGATTGGCCTTTAATGTGGTGTAGGATGGGTGTGAGTTTCCTTTTCTGCGCTCAGCTCGCAAATTAAATTGCTGTGTCTTTGAGTTATGATAGTGATATTCACGGCGAGGATTTCATAGGAATTTGTTAAATACTACTAGTGTTCCAGCTCCTTTAGACCCCTGGGTTATAAGGGTAGAAGCCCTGTTAGTGTTGACAACAGGTAGTATAGCTTTTCAAAGAAAGAAAGACCACATAATGCTCCCCCATGTAGATAAAAAACGTCTTAATAGGATAATATAAGATCAGATGAAACTTTAATGATTCCAGTTGGGAAACTGAGTCGTTGCAGCAGCAAATAGTAATAGGATACATCAAAGAAAGATGGAATATAAATAGGAATGACTAGAGCAAATGAGGGGTATAAAACATAATACAGCCAACAATCAAACCTGTCCAACAGTAAAACCTGTCAACTGGTGAATGAACATTATGAAATATGTGAATTATAGGGTGTAGGGTGTCCAAAATGACAGTAGAACAGTAGACAAAAACATGAGAATATACAAAGTATAGGAAATATACTGTATGCAGTATGAAGATAAATGTAGAATTATGAAAAATATCAAGGTATTTGCAATATTTAACATGAATAAGACTAGGTTAAAACTTAGTATGTGGCTGGACCCAGGACTGTAGTCGAGACCGCCTTGGTCCAGTCCAAGTCCAGATCGTATTTTAGATGTCAGATTGTATTTATTGACTAAAATAGAAGGGAGGTTTCTAGACATTTCAACCAAATGTTGAAAATCCTCGACTGACAGCTATATTTTATTTTGAAAAACATTCAAAAAAATGTTTGTCATTTCCGGCTTCTCCGGGTTACGGTTAATAAGTCATTAAGGCCTAAAGTCCTAGAACTTTTCTGAAAACAGAACTCTTTTGTTAACCCCCCCCCACACACACACACACACACACACACACACACATGTAAATAGCACAACTCGAGAGTAACAAAATAAAACTTCTCCCAAGCAATCCACCCACTCCCCGCACACAACTGCGACCAGGCAGGTGATGGCGGATCGGATGGGTCGGACGCCACCAAGTGTCGCTTGTTCCTGCACATCAGCTTCCATGCTACATGCTATACAGCTTACAAGCTATGGGTGTAGCTTTGCTCCACTCAGGGTCGGGACAGACACACAGACAGGATGGAGAGTTCACGTCTTTATTCGCTTTATTCACACATCACCGTATTACACATAAATGACCCTGAGATGCTGCTTTCCTGCAGTGTCTGGTTGTGTTCGTGATGTTGTTGTGCTATAATGATGAGCCGGCCGGCGCACCAACAAGCTGACACAACGGTCCGCCTCCATGTTTGTTTTGCTCTGTAGTCACTTGAATGCATTTCATCACGTGTGCGCAAGTCGATCAATGGTGTAACTTCATCACTCAGCTACTCAGTCGCCAACTTTCCCGTGTATACAGGCTGACCCTGCTGGTCCGGCCAAAAACAAAATACGAAGAAAAATGAATATTATATAGAGAGAATGTACAAAATGTGCATAATATTTGCATATATCATAAACAATGGCACTTTCCCTCCGGTGTAGCCTGGGAACCAGACGAATCTGCAAGCTTGTGTATGATTTGTTCTGGCAGATACGTCTGGTCTCCTGCTCAGACAGATTTCCACCTGACCGAGTTATGGCCGGGCCAATCACAAGCCTTTATCTAATATGGGGCAGGTTTGATATGATGACTGACAGAGGAGCGCTGTTGAGGCCTTTTCGTAAACAACCAAGATGGCTCTGCTGCTGATGTGGAACGGTCTGTTGAATCCGCTGTCGCTATTAAACCAACTGGACGGTATATTTTCTCTAAAAGAACAACTGCACTTAAAGCTTTTATTGATAAGAAAGAGGATTTTTGATAAGAGGATTTGGTAAAGGTTTAATTTTACACATTTTACACATTTATTGGTTGTAGGTCCATCCAATTGCGTCCAGAGGCATTTTGTTCTGTGGAAATCGAAAACGTGGGGGGGGGGCAAGTGCAGGAAGCAACAGGCTTTATGGGACATGTAGTCTTTTTGAACACCACTGGTGTGAGGTAGTGACTACCAATCGTCTCCACCATCATCTCATTGGTTTACGGTAATTATACCAAGGTATCAGAATTAATTTGATAATGATAATAATTACATAATAATGATAACAGAAAAGTGAGACATACAGCACCTTTAATATCAAAGTCCCCTCTGCACTTCAGTCACCACTGATTCATTAGTTGTATGAGAGTTGTATGTTGGAGTTCCCCATCACACAAACCCACAAACCCTTAATGTGTAATCCGTAGCACACCGGGGCTGCCCAGCCCCTGGCATACAAGCCTACGTATACTCTGCCTCCCTCGTAGAACCACCACAAACAAACCATCTCCTACTGATGGATTCAAACTACACCGCGCTAAATCACACAATATTTGCCCTGAGGGCTAGACATGTAATTTCATTGTGCCGCTTGAGTCTTAAAGAGTATGTGGTGGAGAGAGTGATGCCGTCAGCGAGCAGGGAGCCCCCCCACCGCAAGCCAAGCCCATGGTGTGTGTGTGTGTGTGTGTGTGTATACTTTCCTATCCTTGTGAGAACCAATTTGAGTTTGAAACCTTCAGAGTGAAGACATGTTGTGAAGTTGTGTCATTTTGCCACTTCTACAAGCAGCTAGTTGTAATTAGACAATGTTTAGATTAGGGTAAGGATTAGGAAGACATTGTAATTGAATTAGCTTAAAATGCAATTTGTCACACAACGAAGTGTTGAATTAAAAGAAAACTACGGAGCCCCCGAAGGGTCGCGGAGAGATTTTTTTTATTGCGTTGCCTCGCAATACTTTTGCGTTCCCTCGCAATGTTTTACGTTCCCTCGCAATGTTTTGCGTTCCCTCACAATGTTTTACGTTCCCTCGCAATGTTTTGCGTTCCCTCGCAATGTTTTACGTTCCCTCGCAATGTTTTGCGTTCCCTCGCAATGTTTTACGTTCCCGCGCAATGTTTTGCGTTCCCTCACAAAAGCTTTGTGTTTGTGACCTGACGGGAAGTTAGACTCCGTGGACATTACTGTTGCTGCTCTAGAAACATGTAGTTATGTTTGAACTAGACATTACTTGTCATCCTGTTCTGAATGTATTCGTTGCAGTATGAGGACAGCAGAAGTGTAGCTGCAGCCACAGAGACGGGAGAGTGATCAGTTGCAGACAGATGTGATCGGCACCGCACTGATGAAATGAATAAAATAATTGAATGAATTGTGAATTTTATGTAACGGATGATTTACACACTGTTACATACAAAACAGTCATTGGTTGTGGTTGTGTTATTAGTGAAAGTAAACTTAAACGAATATATATTCTAACCGCCAAACTATTACCGCCTTGCGACTATCATGTTTGCATCCCCGGGCATGGACTAGTATCATTAAAATACATTTACAAAATGCTGGGTGACAATCTTTTGTAACGTTAGATATAACCACACAAGTTTATTTTGTGAGGGAACTGTCATGTACAGCAGCAATTAGAGAAGAATCAGTCGTTCCGTGTGAAGTGAACTTGCTTCGTTTATTATCTGACACGTTATGCTACATAACAGAGTACCACTCCTGACGTAATCAACCTGCGACTACGGTGGACTGTAGTCATTCGTCACCACAGGTATGCAAAACATTGTGAGCAAATGCAAAACATATTGCGAGGGAACGCAATTTAAAAAAATCCCTCTGTGACCCTTCAGGGGCTCCGTAGAAAATGATACTGAATAAATGAATAGGCGTGATTTGAAATTGAATAGAGCGGATTCCAATTGAGCGTGACTCACTTTTAACTACAATTTCAATGATTGATTGAGATTCAGTTTCCGCAGACACATCCAGGCACAGGGGGCTTTTGTTCTCCGACCATCGACTGGAAGGCAACCGCCTCCGAGGCCGCCAACCAGCGGCCCTGCCCCACAATATATATATGTATACTGTATATTAAAAAAGAATTAACTAAATTGAATTCAAAATTAAAAGCAAACAAAAAAAGGAATTTTGCGGATGATCACTTTAAAGGCAGGTTTGAACAAAGCATGGGGGCTGCAGTTTAGGGTTGAGGTTATAACTAGGATTAGGTTTAGTTTAGGATAAAGGTTAAGGTTACTTAAGGGTTAAAACATGTTTAGCGGCCACTCGGGCGGTGTAGCGGTATATTCCACTGCCTACCAACCCTGAGGTCGCAGGTTTGATCCTCAGCGTTGCTAACGGCTTGGCCAGGCGTCCCCACAGGCACAACTGGCCGTGTCTGGTGGTGGGGAGCCGGACAAGGGGATTTGTCCTGCACCAGCGCCTCCTTCTGGTCGGTCGGGGCACCTGTTCAGCGGGGAGGGGAACTCGGGGGGGATAACGTGTTCCTCCGCACGCGTCACGCCCTCCCGGCGAAACTCCTTGCTGACTGGTGGAAAGAAGGCTGGCGACTTCACGTGTCGGAGGAGTGTTTGTATACACTCTCCCCAGACTGACAGAGAGGGTGGAGCGGCGACGGGGTATTGGCCGTGTAAATTGGGAGAAAAAGTGTGTGTGGGGGGTCCGGAAAATAAATTTATTTTAAAAAACAACAATAACTTAGATTAGTTAGATGAAAGTTAGATGAAGGGTTAAGGGTATTGTTAGGGGTTAAGCAATGAATGTAGTCAATGACGGTCCTCAAAAGTATAGTAATAAAAACTGTGTGTGTGTGTGATATGCCACACATCTTCAGCTCCGTGGTCTGCCATAGCTTAGCCACATCTCCGTCATCGCTGCGAGTTATCAGGGCAGACTGTGTGTCTTTCAGGGTCTGCGGGAGATACCAGGAATAACCGCCGATGCAGTCATACATCCTTCTCTAAATGTTGACAAATGAAGATGCGAGGACATTTAAAAGGCCTCAGACGTGTTTGCCAGTGGCACATGTGGCGCGTGATGATCCTGTTACTCTTGTCAAAGCATCATTCTTCCCCCCGCCGTCTGGCCTCGGCTGGGCCAGCTCACCACTCTGTGGGCCGAGGGGGAGAGTTCATGTCGCCCACAGGGAGAGGGAGTCAGACCCAGACAGACAGAGGAACATGGTTGTTTCCACTCACCCTGTCATTTTCTTTGTCTCATTACCCCTTTTGTCAGAAACCAAAAGCCTCCTCCTAATAGGAGCATGTTTGCTTTTCCATGTTTGCCTTTCAGAATTGCTTACATTGCCCCAGAATGGTAGCTGGGTGTGTGCGCAGTAAGATTCCCATCATCTGCGTAATTTAGTCCCGTGGCGCTCGAACGCACCGAGCCCGCCACAGTGACACGTAGAGAAGAAGGGGGGGGGCAGTTGCTTTATTCTGTCTGGTTTTGCCAAAATGGAAATCAAATTGAAGGGTGTTGTGGGTTGTTGTTTTTCAAAAGTGGGACGTAAGTTGGGATGGATCGGACGTCATGGGCCAGATGGACAGACAAACCCACTAGAATTCTATTTTTTTTGTGGGTCAGGACGAAACAGCAAGTATGACGTCTGCTACATGCGAACAAACAACCTTCAGCTCTATCGGCACCCAGTCTTTACGCAACTTAAACCACATAACCCCCCCTCCCCCCTAGAACAAATCAGGTGGATCAGAGACTCTAAACCGCCCATAGGTGTGAAAGGAAATGTGACTCTCCAAGGTGTTTCTCTGCCTTCAGCCCACCCCTGACCCTGAATAGCAGTAAGCAGGTAAAGAAAATGAAGGAAGGAAGGAAAGAAGCTCCCTTGCAGACAAACTCCAAATCATGTCATTAACTCTACCGCACTCTGAGTCTAATCATCTTCATCACTCGAAGCCTTGGTGCCTTAAGAGCACCACTGCAGATGTTTCTCGGTTATTTGTGTGGTTTTCCCGTTTGGATTCAAGCGTGTTTACATGTAGAGTCGTGGCCATTTTTAGCCGTGCGACAGCTATCCCACTCGCTCACACCATGACTGACGTCTGTGTAGAGGGGCCCCACAGACGTTTGTGGTGTGTGTGTGTGTGTGTGTGTGTGTGTGTGTGGGAGGCTGGGAGGTTTTTCTCTCTACAACTCCCGTCTTACTCACCCTGCCTGGCTCATTGTGGCTCGGTCACCGCTGAGTTCGTACAGAGGATAAAAGCTGGAATAGAAAGAGCGGCATACCTCACACGCACCAGCTGGACATCCATCTAGGGTTGGGTACCGTTCACATTTGAACCAGTACCAGTACCTGGAATTCGGTACCAGTACGCAACGGTACCTTTTTTTAGTACTTTATTCTCTCTGTAATAACAAAAATGTAATTTCAGTTGTTTTGGCACTCGGTAGTACCGACGAAATTAAAAGTACCGAGCTCGGTACCCAACCCGAAAACAGTCACATCTAGAAACACACCAGAAGACTTTGAAAATCCCAACCAGATTGTTTTTGTGTCTCAGTTGTAAATATGACCACTCATGCAATTAGGCATAACTGAGATCATCCTGCTTACTCGTCTCCAATGGGGAACACCAACAGACTCACCCCGCTGTAAACTCGGCTCCCATTGGCCGTTAGTGGGACACTGAGACAGGTTTAGGTCTGATTTAGTCCCGAATCGCACAACTGTCTGGTGGGATAACAGCAGAGAGTGAAATCAGTCATTCTGTATATTCCCTCAGAAATGAAATAAACATGAATTTTAAACCTTATTTTACTGGGGACACCCTAGAGTGAATCTTTTGAGGACCCCTGGGTGTCACCAAACCCCACTTTGGGGTCACAGTGCTCTATGTTTCCAACAGCTGAGCTGATGATTCTCATACATTTCCAGTTGTGGTTGGTTTGGCGAGATGGGTCAACAGTGTTTAAACTATGGCCACATGACTGCACATCAGTTAGAGGAACCGGGTTCAAAACCTGCCCCGTTAAAGTGTTCTTGAGCAAGACATTGAATCCCTACCAACTGCAAGGGTGGTGCTCTGTAGCGGACTTCAGACCCTGACCTCTGACCTTCCTCTGGAAGCAAAAGACTAGTAATAAAGTATCACTTTCACTACAGCTTGACTAATGTTGTTACCAAGACTTATACTTTTGTATTGAAGCTGCCAATAGCCAATATTTTGTGCCAATTGTGAGAAAGCCCAATAGTGAACAGTAGCCCAACAGCCTCTGCTGGCGAAATCCAGTACTGCAGCTGAATGTCCTGCTGAGTATATTAGCTTACTGTAGTTAGACCACCAAGGGAGTGCGCAGCAATTAATGTTGGCTGGTGGCGCTGATTACTCTGCTGTTCTTGTTGTGTGTGTTCATGAAAGCTATGTGAGTACATTTACTTTAGGGCATTGAGTTAACTTTGCTTTACATTATATTGACCTTAGTGACAAGTTGTTTACTTTATTGATGTTCTGAAGACGGTGAAATGACGGACGTCGCTCATTAGTTAACGTGTCAGTTTCCCGATTGAGTTATGTGTTTATAATATGTATCCCGGTTAAACTTACAGTACGACCATGTTCACTCTATGGTATAATTAGATGATATACATGATGTTTAATTTAGCACTGTATTACCTGCCAGCCTATTAACCACTAATAGCAATGTTATTGTGTTAGTATTCTTGAAGTGACTGTAGCCCAGGCTAATTCAGGTTTATTGTTGTTTTCCTGCAGACCACACACACACACACACACACACGTACACATACTTACTTCACCACATGAGTAAACCACACCTATACACCTGTATACTACACACATGCATTCACACACATTTACTGCATATACTGATGTTCATACAAGAGTAACTCTATCAATAAAGAAGAGTAAAAGAAGACATCTCCCCAAGTGCCTGATTATATAATCGGAATCATTGTCCATAATCAGCCGCCTGTCAGGACCGTACCCTGCGGCCACGGGCCCAGGAGTGTAGTCGGGCATAGTTTGTGTATGTGGGATGTTTGTTTCTCCTCTTGTGTTTACCTTGCCCTAACCTGTGTGTTTGTCCCCCCTGTAGTTGTGTTGGTGGGCCTGTGCTGGAGGCTGCATGTGCTCAGCTGATGCCACTTGGTATCCTGCTCGTTAGCCCAGCTTCCCCTCGTTGTCATCAGTGTCTCCCTCCCTATATTATCCCTGTGTTTCCTTTGTATCACTGTCAGGACGTCATACCTCACTGCTAGAGGTACTCTGGCGTTATTAGGTGTGCCGTATTCCTGTATGTTATTGGGCTCTGCCCCAGTTTATGTTATATATATTTATTTATTTTAAACTCTTTATTTTTCAAATTTTCAAAAGAACAAATCAGAAACTAAACAAAAATAATAAAATAATAAACAGATAAATAATAAAGAGGTCATGAGGTGCACATCTCAGGCATAAATAATGTATATACACATG
>CABFOS010098012.1:0-10048 GCA_900660315.1 Diretmoides pauciradiatus | reverse complement strand
CAAAAATCGTTAAAATTAGCAAAAATCACCAAAAATAGCCAAATTTGAGCCATTGCTGTGGCTCTGTTTTATGTTTGAATGTTCTGAAATTTTGTAGATGTGTTGCCTATGACTAGATCTGTTAGTGTATTAAGTTTCAAGTTTATTGCGCAATTTTGACGCGCGTTGTGCACGTGCAAAGTTCCAAAAATAGCCAACTTTGAGCCATTGCTGTGGCTCTGTTTTATGTTTTAATGTTCTGAAATTTTGTAGATGTGTTGCCTATGACTAGATCTGTTAGTGTATTAAGTTTCAAGTTTATTGCGCAATTTTGACGCGCGTTGTGCACGTGCAAAGTTTTCCGTAAATTAAAATGTGTAAACTTTGAGCTATCACTGTGGGCTCATTTTCACTTCAATCTTCACGAAATTTTGTAGACTTGTTAACAAGTTAGTACCTCCTCCTGTGACGTTAAACCCCCTTTGGTGACAATATCCCCCCTCCTGTGACCGCTGTCTGGGCGCATTCCACCCGTCCGAGGGACGTTTGGTGGTGATATATATATATATATATATATATATATATTGTGACCACTCACTCATTCAGAACGAGTCTGCGACCCACTTCTGGGTCACGACGCACCAGTTGAGAAACACTGCACTATACCATAAGAGCGACCACATATACTCCGGTAAAGGGTCGGTGGTGTTTGCTGCAATCCACTCATCACTCACCTTAGAGGTCAGATTTTACTTTCGTGTTGACGTTGAGTGAGTCGACCTCCTGTGGGATTAACGGCGTTAGCCTGCTCCACCATGTGTCGTTGGCCTTCTTGATCCGCGCTAGCTCATCCTGGTGCACGAAGCCTTCTGGGTTGAGATCTTTCAGTCCCCTCCCATCATGCAATGCTCCCCTAACGTTGGCCTCTGCTTTTTTCCTCTTTTACCAGATGACGTTTGTACATTTTGGGAGGGTATGAAAAGTTTGAAAACGTCAAATCAAGACGTCAAAAGTTTAATGCATGGACTTCACTATTGATAAAAACTAATATCCCTCAGGAAATCCGGTGTCCAAATATTTAATGATCATACTTACCCACTGTTAACATATTAAAGTGTAACTTCGGGATTTTTCAACCTGGACCCTATTTTCCCATTGCCTTGTGTCTACGTGACTGATGGGAAGAATTTTTGAAATTGGTCCAGTATTGAGCGAGCTGTTAGCCGCTAAAACTGTCTGCAATGTAACCCTACAGGGCAAGTGCGTAGTTCTCTAAAAGTGTTGTGTTTTTTTGCCACTGACCGATTGTTGTTCTAAGTTTCTGACAGGATCCCGACAGAGAAATAAAACATTTTTCTTTACCTTTTACTTGATCCGGTCTGTTGCTATTGTGTTAGCATCCATTTGTAGCACAACTAGCCACAAGCTTCAGTGTGTCCACATCCAACAAAGGTCTAGCTGGTCTTCCTCCTCGCGAAATGTCAGAACGAGACTTCTGCTTGAGCAAGACTTGGTTAGAAGCAACCAAGTCTTGCGCAACCAAGTCTTGCTCAAGGAGAAGTCTCGCGAAATTTCAGAACGAGACTTCTCATTGAGCAAGACAAGGAGAAGTGTCGTTCTGAAATTTCTACCAACAAAATGTTACGCAACAATTCACACAGCTTTCATGTTGGATATGGACACGTTGTTGTGGCTAGTTGTGCTACAAATGGATGCTAACACAATAACAACAGACCGAATCAAGCGAAAAGCAATCTGGGAACCCAGAGTCTACTTCTTTGTATACTGCCTACCTGTGGTGTCGTTACAAACAAGGCAGCATGAGGAAACTCACAGTGGCCTATAATGACAACATGAGGCTACTGCTGAGAGCTCCAAGAAGCTCCAGTGCGAGCCATATGTTTGTCAGTGTCGGGGTACCTACATGCTCTGCTGTTCTACGTAAGCTGATGTATCGATTCATGTGTAGGGCATCTGAGTCAGAAAATTATTTAATTTCTGTTTTGGTTAACCCTGTACGCAGTTCGGTTAGATTCTCTTCCAGACTATGGAGCCATTGGCGAACATGTCTATATGTTAGACATTGAACATTGTGGAAGGCTTTGCTGTTGTTGGTGTTTTTTTATTTACTTATTTTTACTCTGTGTGTTTTTCTGTTGTGATATGGATCCCTCTGGGTTTGAAATAAAGAAATATATATAACGATAATAGACTCTGTGATCGCTGGCACTAGTTCCTGGTTATCCAGTCTAGTCAGCGGATCCGATGAACGACTTCCTCTTCCGGCCACCGATCACTTAGCTTTTAGTTTTTAGCTTTTACGTTCATTTTTTTATATCAAACTTTTGCCATATCCTGTCGGCAAGCAAGCGAACACATCACGTTTGTCAAGTAGATACGTTAAACAAATCAATCAGACAAAATATGATCCACGGATAGTGACTTCCTCTTCCGGGGACTGGGCATCCGCCGGCAGGATATGGCAAAAATTTGATATAAAAATGACTAAAAACTAAAAACTAAATGATCGGCGGCCGGATATCCTGGCTAGACCGGGTTCCCAGATTGAGTGAAAAGTAAAGAACAACGTTTCATTTCTCTGTCAGGATCCTGTCAGACACAGAGCCTGTCAGTGGCAAAGAAGAACACTTTTAGACAACTTACGCACTTGCCAACGAAAGGTACATTGCAGTCGGTTTAGCGGCTAACCGCTCGCTCAATACTGGACCAATTTCAAAAATTCTTGTTCCCATCAGTAACATAGACACAAGGCAATGGGGAAATAGGGTCCAGGTTGAAAAATCCCAAAGTTACCCTTTAAAGAGTTAACCTTTATGAAGCCGACATGTTTGACTGAACACGTGAGACAGCAGCAATAATCACACCAAGCTCATTAATTTCAAACATTTCATTATTTTCTCCACATTAACTTCGAAACAACCTCATAAACCAAAGAGTAAGAAAGAGCATGCTTGGGCATGCAATGATGTCACAACATGATGATGTCACCGGGTGCGAAGTATAAAACATACAGTAGCAGAGAGTTTCTTTTTATATCATTCATAAACTCAGGACATTTCAGTATCCACTGAGAGTTAAAAGCTAGCGTTTATTTTACACCGCTCTGCATGTCTCACGTAGCCTTGTGTTGCTGGATAAAGAGACGAGAGGCAGAAACTCACAAACTGACACCAGATTGAGCAGGCTAAACAAACATGCTGAAAAAAATCTCATCCGGCCCAGAGTGTCTGGAAATGACACCATAGAAACCCCGTTTTCCCTTTGTAACTGGTCCAAAAGGGGGACTGGGAGAGAGAGACAAAACAGTGCATGCCATTTCAGGGGAGGTGGTGGTGTGGGAGGACTGTGGCGGTGAGGGGGGGGGTAATGCGTATCACCTTTCTAATCTCCCTTTCAGACCGAGCTCTGACCCGGGTTATTCCCGCGTTGATTTCGTGTATGAAAGGGTTAACCCGGGTTGTCCGACCCCGCTTGGCGACCCGGGTCGAGAGGTGGGTCGGACACGGGTTGATTTCACAATTTGCAGCACCCGCTAACAACCGAGGGCGGGACAAATTAATCTATTGGTTCAAAAAGCCTCCAATTGTGTCATGGATGCGCTGTCCGGTTGGAAGTGAAATGAACCTCTGGTATCGCTTCACCACCACCAGCAGGAGATGCTACGGTACCGACGTTAGCGCATATTAGCTAGCTTAGCTTAATCGTCTGAACAACAATAACCCATAAAATTACAATTCGGTTTGAACACGGATCAAATAACCCGGGTCCGACCCTGGTCGTTGGTCTGAACGTGGTAATAATGTTGAAGGTTACTCGTCTCCCCTTAGCCTGCCCACTAGGGGGGGTTCATCAAGGGTCGGGGCAGGGGGGTAGGTAGTTTGGGTAGGTTAAATTAATTTGAGACGAAAAATGAATAAATACGAGGCACTCAGCATTCTCTCTGTCTTGCAAACTGCAAAAAGTAACAAACTTGAATAATAATGACACATACACATATATATTAGAATTAGTGGTTATAACATAACAGTCTCAAAGCTGTACAAAGGGGCAAGGCTGAATCCTCCTCAATATGTCAGTAGTCAGGTGTGTGTGTGTGTGTGGCATTGAGACTGGATGTGTGCTGATGTGTGTAAGTGGTCGTGGGGGGGGTTGACATAAATTCCACTTCATTTACAAGAAATTCAGGAAATGACGATTAAGATTTGATTCATGGATCTGAGCCGCGTTGCAGCGTGTTGCGGGTTAATATTCAATTCACGAATCATAAACGTGTGAATCTGGTGCGGTTCAGATTCTACGATTCGATTTAATTCTGGATGTGAAAATGGCGCCAATCCCGAAAAATCTCTATCCGACAGCTGCGGGCGACCAGAAACTGATCATCTGGATGGAGAGTTTACAAATGAAGACAGAACAGTGATGTTAAAGGGATAGAAAATGCACTTTTTAAAACTCTACACAGCCTCATGCAATGGTCGTGTGTGTGTGTGTGTGTGTGTGTGTGTGTAGTTCATGGTTGAAAAAGAAAAGAATAATGACGGAGCCCTTTAAAATGGATCTACTCTTGCAGCATAGTTTTGTAGCGCATAGTGCTAATAGGGGTTGAGATTGGTGGATGGGGCCACAGGGAAAAGGGGTACAAGGCAAAAGGGGGTATTGTCTGTGGGGGGGGTTAGGATGGAGTGTGCCATGCTCTTGGCTAGCATGTTCAATGGTCGTCATGTTAACACAGGGGTTGCTGTACTCTTGTTGAGTGGAAAAATGGGCAAAACTGTCAAAAACTGTGCCAACTCCAGTCCATGTTACAAGTAGGTGATAAACACCCATGCACGTGTGTCCTGCTACCACCACGCTGTTTTAAAGCTGCACACGTTACCTTGACACTGCGGTTGCGAGCTCAAACTTGGTGTTTCAAGAGGAATGGTCTCGTCATAGAAACTCAAATGGGCTTCAACAAAGGTGGAAAGACCGGTAGCAACAATAGAAAGGCTTCGCTGTGTCCGTCGCTTGGGCTGCGGGCTCCAGTCGGATAGGCAGAATGTCCGTCTCGATAAGTAATAATATAGCATATAGGTATCAATAAGTCTTAGTAGATCATACCTGTTATATAAGCTTAAATAAAGAAGTGAATGAAAAGAATGGCTACTCCAATATTGAGTAAAATGACCATAACCACCAGAATAGAGCTGGAGCCCTGGGAGGAGAGAGGAGAGAGAAGAAACAGTTAGTTTGGTTGTCACATGGCATGTAAACAAACATTAGGGGTGGGAATCACCTGAGACTTCACGATATTATCACGATACTTGGGCCACCATGCGATAGCATCACGATATGGGGAGTTTTGCGATATATTAAGTATTGCGGTTCAATTGGTTGTCACCTGGTGTTGTGTTTGGTTGGAACAAAAACCTGACTCTTGACCCTCCATGGCACATGTTTTGAGATCACCGATCAAAACTGAAAGCCTGATGGTTTTCTATTCTACATCAGCTGGAATAGAACCAGCAGGAACTGAGAACCACTAACCCAGTAATTAAATACACGGTTTCAGTCTGTCTCCGCCACCAGATACTTAGATTAGCCTGCTAGCTAGGGAGAGTGACGGCGAGTATCACAAAGGGTTAGTGGTGGGAAATTCGGATCTTATTTCAGACTCAGATCTTCGGATCTTGTTCAGTCAAATGAACAAATCTTTTCGAGTCAGATCACGGATCGTTCATTAGCGCAAATCGAAGGACGAAACAACAAGTGTCGGTACCGGTCAGATCACAGAAGGTGATGAATGAAAATACTCGCTGATTCAGATCATAGGCGCCGGATCATTGAAATAATGAGCACGCGCAAATCCAAGAAGAAAGAAAGAATGAAAGGAGCGTGATTCAGATCGTAGATACCGGATCATTGAAGTAATGCTCATGCGCAAATCTAACAACGAAATGAACGCTGCACTAGCCGTTATGAATCGTACGTACCGGATCACTCAAAAGATCCGTTCAAAAGGAACGAATGATTATTGAATCACCCAACACTACAGAGGATCTTTTTGAGGTGGAGGATTTCTCACCTCTTTGTCTCCACCCATCTCCAGTCGCCCACTCAGCTCGTAATACCCCTAAATCTTCGGTATTTTGTCAACTGAAGGACGGCAAGACACATTTTTACACATCATTTTTTCATACACAACAGTAAGGACTCACTGAGTTTGATTTGAGGGTGAGATCTCCTTCCTGCTCCAGTGTGATGGGCTGAGACTTAAGGGGAGGGGAGAGGGTGAGGTCCCTGTGCAGCGGCCATTCCTCCAGCTCTGCCCCCACATTCAGGTTGTCCAGCATCTGTACAGAGTCCATGGATCCCTCCCTTACCGGCCGCAGGCCTCGGGACCGCAGCCTGTTCCCCTTGGTGCCCGGCGACTCCTGGCCCAGCCCCCGCGACGCTTGCGAGTCCGGAGTCTGGAGCCTCATATCGACCGTATAGTCACTCATCCTCTCCTCGTCCTGTTCGGTGAGGCGCGAGTGGGCGGGGCTCCACCTGAGGGTGCTCTCGGCAGTCCAGCCCCCGGTGAGGCCGTCCAGCCTTTGGTCCACCACGGCGTGCTCGCTAAGCTTGTGGTTGGAAGTGATGTGCTGCTTGGGATGGTGGTTGGAGTAGACATGCTCTCGAGGGTTGTAACTAGAAGAGACATGGTCTTTCGCATTGTGATTGGAGGAGATATAATCTTGGGACTTGTGATTGGAAGAAGCATGCTCAGAAGTCTTGTGATTGGACATGTTATGCTCCAAGGCCTTGTGATTGGATAAAATGTGCACCTGCGGCTTGTAATTGGAAGAGGCATGCTCGCAGGCCTTGTGATTGGCGGAGGAATGATCCCATGTTTTGTGATTGGAGGATGAGTACTCCCTTGACTTGTGATTGGAAGAGGCATGCTTGGAGGGCTTTTGGTTGGAGGAGGAGTGTTCCCAGGCTCTGTAGGAAGAGGAGTGATCCCGTGACTTGTGATTGGACGAGGATTTCTCCCGCGGTTTGTGATTGGACAGAGGGGCTTGCTCGTGGCCGTTAATCTGGCCCTCTTGCTCCTCCAGGAGAGAGGGCGTGGTGGAGCGGCTGCTGCCTCCTCGGTCCGGATACATGTCATCTGTCCAAGTGTTAGCCCCTCCCCTAGGCAGATCTATGCCCCGCCCCTCCACCAGCACCTGGATCTCAGCCCCGCCCTGGTCATCCACAGCAGTCTGGCGCATGAAGCAAGCGTTTCTGGGGCGATGGGCATGCTTGGGTGGGCTGCGGGGGGGTGAGGTGGGCACGCTCACCACGGGGCTGAGATCAGGTGTTATTACAGGCGGCGTGGTGTCCGGAGTGCACAGCTCGGGACTGTCTGTTCCCGTGGAGATGACCTCATGGTCTTTGTCCTTGGCGTCCTGGTGCTTGGGCCTCTGACATTCGAGCCCTAGGAAAACAGTTGGAGAACAAGCGCCTATGAAGTGGTCTGGCACCAATCCAGAGCACGTACTGTACATTAGACATACGCCACGTGTTGCAGCGTTATTAGCATGCAGGGGCACGAGAGGAGGAGAGTAAGAACGGATGCAGGATGGATCTCGGGCAGACAATCGCAGTTGGCTTAGACAGGATTAGGGAAGTGAATGCACTTGAATTTTGTTTGAATTGTTAAAGGCTTATCCTCTGTATTTAGGGGTTTATTATGAAAGCACGAATCCTACGTGAATAATATTTATGAAATTACTCAACACAGCTTATGAGCCGACATATTAAATGTATATTGAAAATGCTGAAGTAGACACAATGCATCTTTTATTCATTTCAAATGAAGGTAATGAGGACAATTCCATTATTTTCACAACTTGTTGTCTTTTGATTTAGTAATAGCTTTGCAATGAAAGAGAAATTGTACTTTTGCCAAATGTATTATTTATTGAATGTGGAATGAGCTGATTCTACTTTCATTTACATTCCATAAGCACGATCTCATTCCACACACTCTGTGTTACAGCAGATGGTTTAGGTATAAAGCCAATGCTTAGATTGTTTAATTTTCACATCAAGCCAAGGACAACTCTAATTCAAGATCAACCACATAGTCTTAATTCTTCTTCTTCTTCTTCTTCTTCTTCTTCTTCTTCTTCTCCTCGTTATGGCGTCGTTATGCTTTACGTGTTTATAAAACTAACCGCCATTCAAAATCGTTCATCCCCTCCGCAATATGACTCTTAAATTCTCCGAAGGTGCATTTTTAATTATTTATTTTTATATTTATATGTTACATTTATTTACTTATTATATTTATTTATTTATTCATTTTTATTTCGTTATTATTCTTCTTATTATTATTATTATTATTATTATTATTTAAATGTATTTATTTATTTATTATATTTATTTATTTTTTACCATGCTTTTTTACATTGGTAGTGTAGGCTAGTATTGTTGGAATTTTTATTTTTATTTTATTTTACTTGCCTCTATTATGTATCACCGTACTTATTATAGTTTTTCATTACACATTTTATTTCGTCTGGGTATTTGTTTGTTTTTATGTTGTATGTTGTTATTGTGTCGAAACCAATTGCCCCTAGTGGGATTAATAAAGTTGTTTGAATTGAATTTCTTCTTCTTCTTAAGTTTTCTCTTATTGGATGCCATCACAACCAGCCTATTGATTAATGTTAGACTGACTAGTTTGCCTGTATATCGGAGGTTCCTCTCTGACCACAGCTACATAAAAACAATCTGTAAAACCTTAACAAAACATTTTATTTATTCATTTGAAAAAAACAAATTCTTCCTTTAAAGGCAGTGATGTATCTCATATCATATCATTCAATGGGGGGGGTCACCATGCTTTAGAGAGCTGCTAATCCTACAATATTTATATTTATTTTAATTAGCCTGGTTTAGAGCTGCAACGATTAGTCGATTAATCAATTAGTTGTCAACTATTAAATTAATCTGCAACTATTTTGATAATCGACTCATCGTTTTGAGTCATTGTTTTAAGAAAAAACGTCCAGATTCTCTGATTTCAGCTTCTCAAATGTGAATATGTTGTGGTTTCTTTAGTCCTCTATGACAGTAAACTGAATGTGTTGTGGTTTCTTTAGTCCTCTATGACAGTAAACTGAATATGTTGTGGTTTATTTAGTCCTCTACGACAGTAAACTGAATATGTTGTGGTTTCTTTAGTTCTCTATTTAGACGTCTTTATTTCTGTCACGGACTATGCCGTGAAATTCATTTTCCGCACTTTATCCCATCCTGGAATGTCCTTCCTCCGGGGGGGCAGGCCAGGAGCGTTGGCCGCTGACAGGAGTAGCGCTCGGGGACCGTCATCTTCCTCCTCGCTGGTCAGGCAGAGGTCATCTGCATGTTTTTGATGGGGGTCCTTATTTTTGGAGGAAACCCCAGGTGAGCACGGGGAGAACATGCCAACTCCACACAGAAAGGCCCTTTTTACGAGATAACCCACCTGGGCACTATAGGCACCCCAACAGCGACCCAGGTGGGAATCGAAGACAGGACCTTTTTAAGCTGTGAGGCGACAGCGCTACCACTGCGCCACCGTGCTACCTCTATAACAGTAAACTGAATATGTTGTGGTTTCTTTAGTCCTCTATGACAGTAAACTGAATATGTTGTGGTTTCTTTAGTTCTCTATGACAGTAAACTGAATATGTTGTGGTTTCTTTAGTCCTCTATGACAGTAAACTGAATATGTTGTGGTTTCTTTAGTTCTCTATGACAGTAAACTGAATATGTTGTGGTTTCTTTAGTCCTCTATGACAGTAAACTGAATATGTTGTGGTTTCTTTAGTTCTCTATGACAGTAAACTGAATATGTTGTGATATTGGTTTCTTTAGTTCTCTATGACAGTAAACTGAATATGTTGTGGTTTCTTTAGTCCTCTATGACAGTAAACTGAATATGTTGTTGTTTCTTTAGTCCTCTATGACAGTAAACTGAATATGTTGTGGTTTCTTTAGTTCTCTATCACCACCAAACGTCCCTCGGACGGGTGGAATGCGCCCAGACAGCGGT
>CABFOS010097943.1:0-14985 GCA_900660315.1 Diretmoides pauciradiatus | reverse complement strand
CCACATCAATACCCGTTGCCAATACCCAGTTGCCCACAGCAAAAGATGAACGCCCCAAAACTTCCACAACATCATTGAAAAGCCAATTTCAGTCAAACGAGGGGATTTAGACACATATAGGCTGATGTAGTATAGTATATTCTATTGTTATTTATGTTTAATGTCAAAGTTTATTTTAATGCACAGGATGTTCACACTGACACATGCGTTTTTGTTTTCCAACAGACAAGAACATTCAAGAACATTCAGAAGTAGAACAGTAGACATTTTGCAAAGAAAGTAGGGACTTAACAATATAACGACCAGTGTATTGGCAAAACAATTAAACTTTTTTTTACTTCATATTTTTGTGGGTGCTCCCAATTTTTTGCTGACTCAGCGTCAGTGTAGACTAGAGTATAGCCGTGCTTATTTGGCAGGGTCTTAAAGTCTTAAAAAGTCTTAAATTCACAATTCTCAATAAAATGCCTTGAAAGGTATTAAAAAAGCTTAAACTTAATTTTCATAGGTCTTAAATATTTTGTGGGTCTGTCAGGAGATTAAATAATATGAAATAATATGTCAGATGTTTTTGATGTGAAGACTTTATGTGTTTGTGTTTCTACCGGGAGCTACAGTAGCTATGACCTTAATGTTAATACATTCTAGGACTTTATTTATTAACTATTATTTACCTGATATCACTACTTGTTCTGTTGCTAGTATGGCTTAAATTTATGTCTTAAATTTAACTTGTTGAAACCTGCAGATGCCCTGTTTGATTACACAGAATGAATACAAGGGTATATTATCATTTCTTTTGCTTCTGTGATAAATTATCAAGATGGAACTGGAAAAAAACCCTTTCTTTCGAGTTGGGAATAGAGTTCAAAATCGAATGGAACTCGTGAACTGCTTACTGATGACTCCTGTTGAACACCCTTTTGTCTCTTAGAGCACCATGTTATATCCACATTCAAGAGGAACCCCCTTGAGCAGGCCTTCCGCCGGCCCAATGTTAATCTCACAACCAATCGCCTAATCAATCAGTACTGGATCGCCGTGAGCCACAAGGCTCCGGCCTTCCTCTATGATCTGTACCTCAGGCTGACTGGACAAGAGCCCAGGTAACCTCATCGCCGACCCGGACGTACCGCACCTGCTCTGTCTAAAGCCAGCACCCGCCACACCTCTGCTGCTTTACTTGTATCACACTTTGTATCGGTGTAGTAGCCTAACTTCCTCGTTGTGGCGCTAATGTTTGTACGTGCTGCTTGTGTCGTTGTTCTGAGAGTTAAAGGATGTATAACCCAACTGATCCCCTGTTGCATACAGGTGGTTGGTTTTGGGTTCTGCAGTCTTGTTACTTGCAATATAAGTGTTTACAGCTGGGTTTCCAAAACGTCAGCACTAGGGTCATCTTAGTTCAGTTGAATGAAGATGGACTTGGTGTTAAGATGCTTTTGGGAACCCAGCCCAGATGTTAGCCCTTTAAAAATCTCTGCTAGCTGCTGAATTGTCACTACAGTGATTTGAGTGGGCAAGATGGATTGCATTGTTCATCTGTGAGAAGGCAACGGAAATGGAAGCCATTTCTGTTGCTTATGTACTTCAGATCTACAGTCTAATGTGCTAACGACAGGCTAGCAGCGGTGGTTACAAGGCCTGCATCTTGCCTACGAACTTAAGAGAAAAACGCGTCCTCCTTCATCTCGTCCTCTGTTCTGTGTCCTCCTTGTCCTGTGATATCTGTATCTCTCTCCTACAGAGTACTGTATAAACATGACCTTCAAGACCAACCCCTTAGAGCAGGCCTTCAGAAGGCCCAATGTTAATCTGCGCTCCAACCCCTTTACCAATCAGTACTGGACAACTGTCAGCCACACGTTGCCGGCCCTGCTCTATGACGGCTATCTCAGGCTGACAGGCCGCAAGCCCCGGTAAGGTTGCAACTGCCTCCACCTTTCCCTGCCAGTTAGCCCCCACCTTTTCCACATGTTCCCACAAACCCATTCTACCCCTTACTGTCTATGAAGGGAAGGGGTGCCTTTTTTTGTGACTGGTTGTGTGTCACGGTGGGGGCTAGGAAGGGTCGGGGGCAGAAGAAGCAAAAGTTTGCCGTGTCTTTGCTTGACTTCATGGCATCGGCTGGACTTGGTTAATAAAGACAGACGACCACTGCGTTGGTTTCTGTCAAAGCATGATTTGTGCATTGTTCTATTTTTGGGAATGCCCAATCCTTTTTCTTTTTTTTTTCTCCAAGCGCTACTACATTAACCTTTGAACCATTTTGCATTTGAGAAGATGGAATCCTTTTTTCTTTTATTCCAAGAGGACAGTTCCGCTTGCCCTTTTTTTTGTAAATAAGCCATGCCGTGAACATGACATCCATTACTGTCATCCTTCGCTCCTCGACCAATCATGGAAAACCCAGAGGCACCATGGGACTTATGGTATTTGGCTAATTCAGAAACTTGTGTTCAGTAGGAGACAATTGACAACATATAGCTCCTGGTTAAAACTGCCTCTTAATTGGCTCCATATCAATTTGATGTCCCACTGAATACAACCATTTGCATGTAAAGTGATTGGTATCCATGTTTTCCCACAACTTTGCTGCAAGCCAGAGGCATTTCAGATACTATACTATATATACACAAAATTTTCATAGGCCGACTTTTCAATATATTTGCCCGTCTGAATTGATTTGGCTTACTAGCTGACTCACATTCTAGGGGTGTGATTTGATCCTAACTGGGTTTGTCACCCACTGTAAGTAACGTTATCTCCGTCTCTGTGATAAATCATGCATGTTCATCACCTCCCCTAAATCATTGGCTCCTGC
Source organism: Diretmoides pauciradiatus (assembly GCA_900660315.1). Lineage (NCBI taxonomy): Eukaryota > Metazoa > Chordata > Actinopteri > Trachichthyiformes > Diretmidae > Diretmoides > Diretmoides pauciradiatus. The sequence continues at coordinate 12,161 of CABFOS010097943.1, read as the reverse complement.
AGAGGGAATCTGAGTCATCACAATCTCTTTTTACTATAATATGCTCCAAAAAAAGATCCTAATAGCCTATTTTGGATTTTGGCCATTTTTTATTTGCAAACTGAGATAGTTGCAGGCTAGTGTTAATTAGAGGCAACGATTTAACCAAAGTTTGGAATGATTAATGCATTGAATCAAAGTTACACAATGTCTCAGAGACCCTCTTAACCCTCCATGTTTTAAATGGCGTTAGATTATTATCATCTCGATCTGAACTAACAATCTATGCTCAAGTATATTAACTGGATTCACTTGTGTGTTAACAGGAGGACAATCTTTATCAATTTTTATCATTTCAATTAATGGGACAACTTTGGCTCTCAAACAGCAGTCATCCATTTTGCAAAACTATTTTGCAAAAGTTGCTCTAATCTGGTTCCTGGTCTCATTCTGGTCATGTCCATTCCACATTTCACGGTCTGTCCTCCTGTCCTGCACACAGACTAAATCCAGTTATCCCTCAGGTCATGTTTGTTTGTCATTGTCCAGAGGAGAGGAATGATTTGCCTGACCATTTATAACTCAAATCCCTATTCACATCTGCACATATTGCATTAATTATCAAAGACCTCTACCTGTTACTCCTGTTGGACATCTAGTAATTAATTGGAAGTTTCGTAGAAGGTTTTTCCTGTGCAGGTGTGATAGTTGGATTTCATGGAATATAACCTGCATGACACAGAGAATGTTCTTGAAGCAATGACGGGTATATGAAGAGGGTGTTTGTATACTGTTGAATATCAGATCTGGAAACTAGATGAGACTGTAAAGAAATTCATCATCCTGTATAAGAAACCAATAGCAACTTTTGCTACAAAGGAACCTGTACATTGCCTCAGATTATGGTTCCCTGTGTCATGACCTTTTGTTGCAAGGCTTTCTGTCAGATTCTCTAATCTCTGTCCCTCCTGTCCCAACCCACCCTGCACCACCACCTAACATTACGGTACCCTGTCCTGCTCCTCATCCATGCCCGCTCACGCCACCTACCTGTACACTCTCAATTCATCACCTATCTTCTCCCAACCACCTCTCTTCCTCACCTCTTTACTCTCCTGCACCTTATCCTACCCACTACTCTCCTTTCTGCCTCACTTCCTGTCTCCTCCCTCTTCTGTGTCTTCTTATTTGCCATACCCAACCACCACCCAACCACAATTTCCTCTACTCTATTCCACGTGTCTCCTAACTTTTCTCATCCTCCCTTACTTCATGGCTCTTCCTCCTCACTCCCCCTCCCCCCTTCAATGCTTTAGGATGATGAAGACAATCACTCGCCTCCACAAAGCCATGATGGTGCTGGAGTATTTCACCAGTCACTCCTGGGTGTGGAACACTGATAACGTAACCATGCTCATGGCCCAGATGAGCCCTGAGGACAAGAAGGTAAGATGGCAAGGAAACGTCACACTGTTGACATCATATTGGAAAAGGCAGAAGAACAAGATGGCGTTTAGTTGCTACTACTTGGGAGCGTTTGTTTTAATATGTTGGAAGCATGGGTTGATCTAAAATGGCAATCATAAGATCAATTATTAGCAAGTTACTTTAAAATCAACCATAAACGGCAGCAGATATTGCTTGCTTTCTGTAGCTAGAGTTTATTGTATTAGTGTGACTAACTGGTCATTTCGTTTTCATTACTTTGGCCTGCTGCCATCGGATTCACTGTCGTGTTTGCCACCTGTGTTGACATATGTAATTTGTGACACCAAGTGGGAAATATCAGAGCCAAAAATTAAATCCCCCATGTCCTACTTGTAATTACCACTAGAAGGTTGACATGGATGTTTTCCCCCCAGTATTCAGCTCGTATTTACCGTATGACATGCACGTACCAACACAGATGTATGGAGCTCAAACGAGCTCAAAACGAGACCCAAACAAATTTGCCTGCATCTGTATATTGTTGTGTAACTATGCAGCAGCATTTGTGAATATATGCCTTTAGTTTTTTACTAATATATCATGATTTGTACATTCATACTAACATGTTTACTATTGTATTATGCAGCGTATATGCCGACTTTGTCATAATAAATATCACAAATACCATAACATGCACCATTTTGACCACAAACACTGATATCTGATGTCTTGCTTATTGGGTGTGATCAATAATTGAAAAGAAATTGGGTTAAATCTGTATTTTTACACATTTAAGCTTTTATTTTGAAAGCGCATACCTAAACCCGGAAGTCTTCGTTATTCTGGTTATCCTTCATGTATAAATCATGATATATTAAAAATTATTAACGGCATTCAGAAATGTTGCTGCTTTCCAACGCCCCAATTTCTCTGCAGGGATCATGAAAGGTTCATCTCATCTTTCTCTTAACTCCCTTGTGTTTTTCCTCTGTCTTGGTGCATATCCGATTCCTCACACACTGCGTCATTCACTGTTTGTCGTGTGTGTGTTGGGGGGTAACATGGGCAAATTGACGCTATTTTGGTGGCAGACACAGATTTAACCATTGACTTAATGCTGCATGTCTTTGATTGTAGGCTGGGTACAATAGAGTGGTTCAACTTGGTTCCTCCTCGGCTTGTAGTGAATAGGGGCGTTGTTCTGGATGGGAGCAGATCTCTGATGTGTGGAGTGATTTCAGATTTCTAGAAGGCCTGTTGCAATACTAAAAGACCTGAGTTTTTGTCTTTTATTGTTCTTGTAATACAGTGTGACATTCTTTTATTGTTGTAATACAGTATCACATACTTTTATTGTTGTAATACAGTATCACATACTTTTATTGTTGTAATACAGTATCACATACTTTTATTCTTGTAATACAGTATGACACTTTTATTCTTGTAATACAGTATGACATACTGACATTTTGCCATTATTCTCCCGATGTAACCAAATCTGATGATAAGATGACAATCATATCCAATGACGAGGCATCTGTATCTTTGTATTGGAATTATTATTTTATTTTTATTTTTTACAATTTTATATAATTCACTTGAACCTAACACCTGTGTGTTAATTATCCTCCAGTGTGCACTGCAGCCAATGTGAAGATAGCCCTAAGAAGTCCCTTTTTAGCAACTCCCACCCAGTTCCCAATTGATTGTCGACTCCACTTGCTCCTCTCTTGATAAGTTGCTATACAATTGTTCTTTCTCATAAAATTTTATAAAAAAAGGCAACATGCCTGGATCAGTTCAGATAAGAAAGAAGTCTTAGCCTTAGCATCAATATGAATTTAAACTGTAGCCTCTGTACCATGGAGCAAGAAAGGATAAGACACCTATTTTGTGATTGTGTTTAGTGTGAACTCTTCTGGATGAACTCTTAGCCTGCTTAGGGCTGCTGCAATAATTGCATCATCAAGTGACTGAGACTATAGGAACCAACCGCAATTATTATTTCATGCAAATATGATTTGCAAATGAATCAAAATGTACATCCTGTCACCTGCTAGGTTATTTACAGTATTTAGATCAAGCTGCCGGTTCAACAGCTTAGGGAGAGGTTAGTGTGCATGTAAACCCTTTGAGGTTTACCGATGCTCTTCTCCCTTGTTATCCTGTAGCATAGTGAGCAACATGGATCTCGTTGCAAAGCCGCATACAGTGTGACGGGGTAAGGGGTCTATGATCCACCATGCTGTAGACCACTCCAGGTTCCAGTGCAGATGCAGCAGCAGTGTAAAACAATAATCGTCGCTCTCCACAGCCCTAATTCTTCCTCTTCGTGTAGGACACCCCATCATGTAGTGTGTACAGCTTCTTGGCAGGATGGCAAGCAAACCAAGTGAATTTGTTTTGGGAACATATCAATAACATGTGGTGTGGCCTAGTTATGTAGGGGCTTTATCATTGGCTAAGGAGAAGAGCGAGGCACGGTGCTACATGGCTTGGCTAAGAGTTACTGGGGCAAGGCGCTGTTGGCAGCCTGGGATTAATCAGCAGCCCTCCAGTCGACACTCAGAACAAAAGTCCCTTGTACCCATTTCTGTCAGCTACAAAGAGCCACGGCCCTGATTGGCTGGCAGTACGAGAGGGTTGGCCCTCTCCCCCTGCTCCAAACATGAGATGATTCTTCCAGTCCAGACATCTTTCGATATCACAAACAAGCAGAGATGAGCCATTTCTTTAAATACATTTTTATAAATCCAAGCAAACAACAAATAGTTAATTTCCCACATGGTTTGAGCCCACTGATCTAGATGAACACTTACACATGTCTGTAGTCATTTAGTATTAAATTACACTGGTACTAACACTGCAAGGTAGAGCTGCAACAATTAGTGGATTAATCGGTACACTGATCAACATCTTTCACCATTTTATGACATTTTATGGACCAAACAACTGATTCATCGAGAAAATGATCAACAGGTTAATCGATAATGAAAATAATCATTAGTTGCAGCCCTACTGCAGGGGTTAGGGTTTGATTCCCAAAGGGATCAGTGATATAAACAATTTTGCATTCACTCTACTAAGCCTTTTCTTTTTTAAGCCTACAAAGTTTTCATGGCCATGGATCCAACCCACATCATTTATAACGTTGCACTGTAAAGTCTCAAAAATGAATGGGTATTGATGGAAAAGACACAATTTCTCAGTTACGTAAAAGTTGACCTTCTGAAGCATTCTGACAATATCCTGTGGTACGTTTGTTTCTGCAGGTGTTCAATTTTGATGTGCGTCAGCTGCACTGGGCAGAGTACATGGAGAGTTACTGCATGGGCACCAAGAAGTACGTCCTTAACGAGGAGCTGTCAGGCCTGCCTGCTGCACGCAAACACCTCAACAAGTAAGACCCTCCGCCCCTACGCAGCCGTGCCGCAAGCACATGCAAACCAGTGTTCATTTTGTTAACGAAAACTATGACGGAAAATGTTCGTCAACGACCTTTTTCCCATGAATAAGACGAGACGTTGACGAGCTAAAAATAGATCATTGATAATTAAAACTATGACGAAATGTATGTTTTGTTCTCGTTGACGAGATGGGACTAAAATGTTAGTGATGGGCTATCGGACATTGAAAATGCATCCAGTAAAATGAGTGTTAGACGAAGGTAAACCGTCATCATGATGTGTTCACTTCAAGTGTAATGTTAAGCTTGGAAATTTTAACTTAGTGAGAAACTTGAATAAATACAGTTGTTTGGACCAAATAATAGAAAAGTATCGATAAAGACTCGTTAAGGAGTCTCGATAATGGTATCAATATCAATAAAAATGAACAATCCCTAACTAATTATAATGCATAAATAAAGTTGACGGTTTGTGGGTCAGGTCGTTGCTTTACGAATTTCAACACTTGATGCTGTCACCTTGATTCCAATTTCCGATTCCTGTATTAACCTGATTGAATTAGTTTAAAGAGAGAAAACATTTTGACCACAAGTAATGACTAAAAGTCGACTTAAATGTAATGACTTTTTGTCGACTAAAACTATGAAGGATAAAAATGACTAAAATGTGACTAACACTATTAAGCATTTTCGTCTAAAGACTAAGACTAAATCTAAAATAGCTGCCAAAATGAACACTGATGCAAACCCATCAGTAAACTGGTGTTTGGCTCTCCAGGAAGGCTGCTACTCTGTATTAAGAGCAGCCAGTTTTTATTTCACCATAGATAAATCTATGGATTAGTGTAATTTAACCCCGTTTATCCTTCCATTAACCACCCATGTCTTTTGCCTGTGACCTCAAGGATATCCGTGTGAATGTTTTCCTGCCAAACTGTACTTGGATTATGTCAGATTATCGTTGCTAGTGGATAGTACAGTTACAGTCGCAGTTGTCCTCTAAAGCGCGTACGAATAACTGATATGGACAACAGCTTTAGACAGCAAACGTTCGCAATCTAGGCCCGAAGTGTGAGTCATTCTTTTGTTTGTGTCTGTGTTCTCCAGGCTGAGAAACATCCGCTACAGCTTCAACACCATCCTGATGGTGCTCATCTGGCGCGTCTTCATCGCCCGATCCCAGATGGCCAGAAACATCTGGTACTTTGTGGTCAACCTCTGCTTCAAGTTCCTCTCCTACTTCAGAGCCTCGTCCACCATGAGATACTGAGCCAGGGCTACGAGGGCGGCTAGGAGGGCGGGACGGAGAAATTTAAAGGACACCAAGAGGCTGTGGAGGAAAAGCTGCCTGAGCTTATCGGCACTTCATAACGGTCTACCTGGCTCCCTATCTCTGGCCCCATGTTACACACCATCAACGTGGACTCGCACTTGGGACTGATGGACTAACCTGAGTTCCACAGCAACCCAAGTGTTGCATATCTGAGGTCTCTCTAACCCCGACCCCCAGCATTTCTTCACCATAGCATCTCAGATCTAACAAGTCAGCCTCGTACCACTGTCTAGCAGCATTTAGACCAGTTGGCTCCCAGCTAGTACTCAAGAAGCAAGAACCCCCCCATGCCCACATTCCTGCTCCGTTTCCACTCTCTAGTCCAAATACCCCGTTTTGTACCAGCTTCACTCCCAAGCTCCAGAGCACAAAGCCTGCTCCATGTCATCTGCCTGCTTGCCTGACTGCCTGCCTGCAAAAGCTATGCATTAGATGATGCTCTGCTGCAAAAATCCTGAGCCGGTTTCAAGTCAAGTCCAGGCTCTGTTCTGTTCCCGTAGGTCTGTCTTGTATGTAATGTTTCCATGTGGTATGACCCTTCTAACTGCTGGGGGTTATCTTATAGAGAGAGGTGCATTTCACTGCCGTCACCTGAAAATGATCTAACTACTTTTTGTTTGTTTTTCCCTTGAATATTACATCGTGTGCCGAATAAGTCTCATTTAACATCCCATTTAAAAAATAATAATTCTTTTGTCAGTTAGAAAATTTGACTGTTTAATCCAAGGTTTGTTAGGCAAAGTTAGGCAAAGCATCAATTAGAGTCACGGCTTGTGGGCATGAAACTACCAGTTCTGGAAGTAGTTGAAGGGACGATCCTATACCACTTTTTCCTCAAAAACAGCATCAAAGGCTTGTTCAGGGACTGGCTAGTCGAAGGAACGCTGCCCCAAACCCCACATCCCCAGCCCCAAAGCCATCTCAGCCAACATGCATTATGGGTAGAGTTGCACTGACAGCTTGGTATAGGATAGGGGGCTCGACCTCATGTGCCGCGGATGGCCGAGTCTGCAGGTTAATTCAACCAAAGATTACACCAGGTGATTTTTTTTAATCAGTGAAATGACTTGGTGTACTGTTTTGGTTGAAATAACAACCTGCAGACTAAGCTCTCTGTGACACATGGTTTGAGACCCCTGATGGACATTGCAGTGGTTTGGCAGCTTATTGAACCATCATTCTGCTTTACAGGCGCAGGGTTGTCACTGGCTTGGATTGGTGACTTGTTTACGAATTGATTACATTTCTCCTGTAGTCGCGGCAAAGCGACAGAGATGCCCGACGATAATGCTCTTCTGCACGTTTGAAGCAGACTGCAGTGGCCGGCTTCCTAGTTATATAATGAAGCACAAGGTAGATTGGAATGTGATGGCTTTTTTTGATCTAGTGCCTAAAAAAAACAGAGCTTCTACTGATTTCTTTCTCTCTTTTTTTTTCTCGTATGAAAGCCATTTCAGATCGTAATCTTAAAAAAGTATTTTTGCCAAAATACCTCTTGGCTAACTGACTCGTAGCGCAGGACGTGACTTGAGGATGAGACTTGTGTCAATGAGAGGGGAAATGTTGTCATACTTGGTAGACACTTTTAGATCGTTTTGAAGTACTTGATGTGTACTTGATTTAGCTCGCGAGTTTGGCTCTTTGGCCTCCAATATGCTTGACAAGCTAAATGAAACACATCCTGTACTGGTTGATGTCCTGCATGAGTCACAGCCAAGAGTGGATATACAATGTAGGTGACGATTCTGTCATATACATTGCATTTCGTTGTTAGTGCTACTTTTCAGGTAGCGCTAATCTTTTGTTAGTTTGTTATTTACTGTGGGCATTGTCACCTATATGTGTGTGTTAAAGTAACTTATGGGTCCTAGTAGTTGGTCTATCATCTTATTAGTTGGTCTACCCATCTTAGGTGGTCTGTTCGTCATCGTCTCATACTGTTCATACCTGTACCATTCTGATGCCTTCGCCATCCTGTCTCGCCATGTTGGGTTAATTGCCTTGTGTGAGACGAGAAATTCCGGCGCGTTACTGAATCGGCGGCGTGAGCTGAAACCGCAGTGTCTTCTTTCTGGGCTTGTGAAGGCGTTGACCTGCGATGCCATATTACGGATTCTGTCTTCATTCAACTCAAAGGTGGTCTTACTTTACCCAAGGGTTACCTGGGTAGTTGTGTGCACTTTGTTACATTTGTCTTTTCCCGTTTTACCTAGCGTTGTACATAACTATGTTTAAAGGAGTAGGATGTACCTGTGCTGATCGTCGGTTGTACCTGCAGTTGGAGTGTATTGGGCCATAGCAACGTTGTGCGGGTGCCATGGAGTGATTAAGGAACTGGTCTCGGCACTCTGGGCGGCATGAGCCACTTTTTTTGAATAGGATCATCTGATTAGGAAAAAAACAAACCTTTTGGAAAGATGTGTGCAAGTGTGATTTGTGCCTGAACTTTGTCGATATTATAACAATGTGAAAAGAGAGCAATCAGATCTATGTTTTCTAATCATTTTGTGTACAACTCTATTTAGGTATAGACTTCATGATATAACTAACAAAAACAAAATGTATTTTTATGCTAATGATATTGCGTGGCTATTTATTTACTGAAGAGAAGCTTGAGGATGCAGACGTTACTGAACCACCTTCAGCTGCTGTAAATACTTATACTCAACCTAAAAGAAAAAGATGTAAACATAACTGCAATATGTTCAAAACTGAATTGAACTGTCAAGTTGCTTGTCAGTTGTATATGTACATGTACCCTTTGTCCTCTCTGAATGTAATAGGATGACACAGCCTGACTTCTTTGCACAGCTGAACGCTTCCTCCTGATTCCCGAATCAAGAATTTAACAGAATACTGTAGTCGCCTGTTTTTTCAATATTGATCCGCAAGTTTTTGTCCATTTTTTATCATTGTTCATTTGGACAACCACGTCTCGAGAGGGATCCTCGCTTTAACCCGTCGCTGTTTCTAATTCCATTTCCACGTGATGGTCGCAGTGAAGTAGCACTGGGTCTTTTTTTCTGACTGGTCGTGCAGAATGTCTACATCCTCCCGTGTATAGTTTTTGTGAGAGAATGGCAATTGAGCGGCAAATTCAGGGTTTCCTTTAAGCTTGTCTTTGTGAATTGAGGTGAGAGGGGGCGGACCCAACCCCCTTCCATGTTCTCAGTTTTGATGTCAGGGATTCAGACGACTGGATCACAGGGCATTATGCACCTATTAACATCAGCGTTAACTCCGTGTCTGGAATGAGTCCTTATTTGAGTCCCTGGAGGCCACGTCGGTCCATTAGTTAGGGAGGGGGGGGATTATTGAGGAAAATTAGTACATTTAAGATTCATGGATCATGGCTCACGGAACTCGTTTGGATTTGGCTCTTTAGACAGATTTTCTTTTCCACACTTGTCCTCAAGGCTCTTATAGGCCTAAATGAGATTAATACTCTTAACGGTTATTTAACTTAATTCTCACTGTCTGTTTTGCCTGCTACAACAATGTATTTTTTGACTTGTTTATGCACTGTTGTTTCCATGAAGCAGACATTGTTACCCATCTGCCGTTTACTACAGCGACCTCCTGAGTGTTTCTGATTTGACGGCCTGCTTATTTACCACCTGCCGCAGAGTACGAGTGCCGATCCGATGTTTTCTAGATGTCTCATGTCCCCAAAAGTATCATGACTCAAAGATTATCTTTGCTCCTTTTTGATGTGCAAACACAACAATGATTTAAAACGTATTAGGAATGCTGATATATATATACTGTATATATATATCTATATTTGTTTCAGACGAGTTTACTTCTAAAGTTGTAGTGGTGTTCAAGCGGTTATGTGTTTATGAATCCGTAGTGTGTGGTCATAGATGTTTCGTACCTCGCTCGGTGACTAGATCGTCACTCCTACTTTGGGGGATGTGCTAAGTACAGGCCGCTGTCTTCAGTTTCCAAAGGGAGGGGAAAGGAGTTCTTGCCACAGTCATTGTCAATGTAAAACTCAAACAATAAATCAATGGGTGCCTTTTGTTTGTAAACCAAAAAGAAGGAATAAATGTTAAATCCTCTTCCTGAATCATATGCTTGTTTTGTTTGTTTTTTCTCCAGTAAAAATCTTGATGCTCAGTGGAACAATCCTTTAGGACTGCAACTTACGATTATTTTCATTATCGATTAATCTGTCGATCATTTTCTCGATTATTCGATTAGTTGTTTGGTCCATAAAATGTCAGAAATATGGTGGAAATTGTTGATCACTGCCTCCCAAAGTCCAAGGTGATGTCCTCAAATGTCTTGTTTTGTCCACAACCCAAAGATATTCAGTTTACTGTCACAGAGGACTAAAGAAACCAGAACATATTCACATTTGAGAAGCTGAAATCGGAGAATTTGGACATTTTTTCGTAAAAAATGTATCAAATTTCGATTATCAAAATAGTTTGCGATTAATTTAACAGTTGACAACTAATCGATTATTCGACTAATCATTGCAGCTCTACAGTCCTTACCACCTAGCCGGAGCTAACCTTCATGATTGACAGTGAAACAAATGAACCAGCTGATCTGTTTCCTGTGGTGCATAACAGATCTGGCCTCACTTAACACACTACCAGGAAACGAGATTAAAGTGGAGGCTATTGAACAGCGTCATTAAGGTTTAATGCTGCCATTCAGGATTATACAGTACTCTGAATGGAGGGATTGGGCTGTCCTCTTTTGCTACGGCTCAATTTTTCGTTCTCTAAAAAAAGAAGAGACGAAGGGCAGCGTTTCTATCAACGCTCCTAGAAGCCTGCAGTTATTAGTGCCCTTCTCTGGGAACTGCCAACTTCACTTTACTCAATTACATTTTCAGAGTTGGCACTGAGCTACATGTATACCCAGCAAACTGCTGGATTGAGATTTAAACATTAAGTTGTATTGATATTTCATAAAGATGTTTTTGTGGCTTTAATCAATGTCTGTTACCATGCAAACCCATACAGGGATGCTGGTAACGTCTTATATAAACAGTCTGATCTGTTAACCTCTGTTGACCCCTGTTGCCGAGCAACCAGACCTTGGAGAGTTTGGCTGTGTATGGTTGCACACTGGGGAGGTTTTCGTTTACACACTGGAGGCGATGCAGTCAAGGGAAATGGTCAAATGTTTTATTTTTGATCGCTAATGTTAAGAAACAATGATTCTTGTACTGTGGGCTAATCAAGCAAACTTCTTTTTTTAGGTTTCTATCCTTGAAACCAGAAGTATCTTTTTCAACCTGCCTCATACTGCTGCCATGACAGCCAGTATTAATGACCTTTAAATGCCAACATGTTCTGAATGTCTGTCTGGAAAAGATGAGAAGATGAAAGTTGAATGATCCCCTGTGGGGAAATGGGTTTGCTGCAGCAGCAAATAATAAAAATTGTACAATAAAACACTGGAAACAGAAATAAAATGCAGATTAAAAATAGAAAACAGAGAAAAAAGAAAGTTAAAAACAGAAAATATAAAAACATTTAAAAAATACAAATTACAAAACAAAGTGCTTATGAAACAAGTGAGTTTTTAAAAGCTTTTTAACTCAATCAATCAAAACTTTATTTATATAGCACTTTTCATACATTCAAAATGCAACACAAAGTGCTTCACAAGATAGAAAACAGAAACATACAAGCAAAAGGCAACAAAATATAGAAAACCCGCCCCTCCTATCCCCACATATAGACACACGCACCCACACGCACATCTGCGCGCGCACATCTGCGCACACGCACACACACAGCACATACTAACCTATGGGGAGCCGTCCACACCGAGAGGTGCCACAGCCTACAGCCACAGGGGGCGCCGCCCCAGAGACCACCCTGACCCAGATAGACCGGGGTAGACTCCTTAGATGGTGCAGAGCCCCCCGGTCCTCCGGGCCTGAGGGATCTCCACGACGACGCCCCTACGGGCAGACCAGACACACCTCCCAGTGTGGAGGCCCCCCATGAGGAAACACTGGAGCTAAAAACTAAAAGACTAAAAGTA
>CABFOS010097931.1:0-13565 GCA_900660315.1 Diretmoides pauciradiatus | reverse complement strand
GTTATTGTTGTTTTTATTATTATTATCATTATTATTACCATTATTGATATTGATATTGTTTTATTATTATTATTGTTGTTGTTGTTGTTGTTGTTGTTGTTGTTGTTGTTGTTGTTGTCGTTGTTATCATTATTATTATTACCATTATTGATATTGTTGTTGTTTTATTATTAATTATTATTATCATTATTGTTATTATTATGCCTACCTTTTTCTGGAGGAGGCAGTGGAAGATGAAGATGAACATCCCTTGCAGGGTGTTGAAGATGGTGAAGAGGTAAGCCATAACAATGGAGGACTCGTTGAGGAAGAACAAGCCAAAGGACCATGTCAGCCCCAAGAGACAAAGTAGGGCAAACGCTCCCAGCACCCAGGACCTGAAACCGAGAGAGACTGTTAATAATAGCTAGTGAAACAGTGGATTTCAGCCTGGCTTGGTGTGAAGTTTCTCTGCGCCTAGACAGTAGCATTGCTTAAAAAAAAAGAGGCAATTTCCTCATGCAGTATCTTTCAGACATGTTGCATAAACAGCACATACTGTATAAATGCTGAATGTGCATACGGTATTTGACTCAAAAACTATTTCCTTGGTCTTCCATGGGGCGGCTGAAGAGACTGCCGACGCAGCAGGTTTTCATAGGCAGCTTCCAGGAAAGCCTAGAGGAATTCAGATAACTTAGCAGTGAGTTCCAATGACGACGGCTGGTAGCTATAGATACATGAGAGAGAAGCGAGCGGGGAGTCTGGAGGAAAAAAGAGAAGAGGCCAAAGCAAAATGAGACAATGCCGCATGTCATTGAGAGAAGATCCATGAACAGGAGAAAAAATAGCAGCAGTCCGGAGGGAGAGTCGATGTTGATTAGTCTCACTTTTCTGTTACCGCTTACGTCAATTATTTGGTGATATTTACATATGAGTACAATTCTCTGTCTGATCATTTTGTGTGTTTAAGTTACTACATTTGACCATTAAGTGATTGATTTGAGTTTGACCTGAATAATGACAGTTTTGCCTATTTTGGTGTTTACAGAAAGCATGGTCTGTCGGTCCTGGACGACAAGACGATGGCGTGGCTTCTGGAGGTGTGTCCGGAAGTGTAGCCCCGGGTGGTCCTATTCCCCAGGCCCGGGTGGTAAAAGGATAAACCCTCGACCCCGAGCCTGGGGAATGAGGATGAACAACTCCATCCCGCCCAGACGAAGAACATCAACGCAAACAGTTTTTGTTGGTTTATCTTTTTTACAAGGGAAACCTGGCCAAGACAACAGCAAAGTATAAAGTGTGTGTGTGTGTTCTAACTCACCAGAGTTACAACTCTTTTCCTGGGCCGGAGACTTCATGGGCTGAGGAGGATGCTGAGGAGGATGCATCGAGCCCTGCGATTGGTGGGACTGATGCTGAGCGGGCGGGCCCATGGCCATGGCCTCCTTGTCTGATTGAACAGTCTTGTTCCACATGTTGACAGATCCACCACTGTATTTACCTGGGGATATATTTGAATGTTTAGTCAAGCTTTACAGGACAGAACAAATCAAAGGACTTGATTTTAATGCTAATTAGAACAGATCTTGCACCATAGCAGGTCACATGTTGATATATCAATGTCAATATCAGCATCATACTTAAGCTACCGATTTGCTTGCTTAGTTTGTCCGAGAAATATCACTTCTCAATTTTATGTGTGATTGAGACTGGCATTTCACCATGCGAGTAGACCGGTAGGTTTCGAGCCCCTCTCCTCTCCTAGCAGTGACTGAATACCGAGGTCAGAGCTACAGAGTGTGTTTCCACCTGTGCCAGCTAACTTCAACTAAAATTTGCAGGGCTTTTTACCATGTAAAAGTAGCAAACCACACGGTTACAGTTGCTGGGTAGTATCACTATCAAACAATCACATTTTATTTGTATAGCCCTTATGACGGTTACATTCTCAAAGGGCTTCACAATGCCAAAAGTTTAGAAACAGAAAAAAAATGTTGTTACACGACACCCCCCAACTTTAGACCCTCACAGAGGACAAGGAAAAAGTCCCAGAAAACTTTTTAGGGAAAAATTGGAAGAAACCTTGGGAGGGACTACTCAGAGAGGGATCCCCCTACCAGGACAGCCGGGCGTGCAATAGATGCCGAGCTTGGGTAGCAAATTATACAGAGTACATAACAGATTATTCGTCATCCTAGGAGTGGGGGACCAACACTGCCAAACTGGAGCCTGGAAACAGATAGGAGACACATCCACACACCCATGCAGACTCATTCATGCAGTCTCACTCACACAGACAGACATGTGTGCTACGAGTACCGGTGAACCTCTCCATCGCTCCCCCCAGCCACTGCCACAAGTACATGTCAACCTGTGGCAAACTGCATATAATTAATTTATTGAATATGCACCTTAAAATTCACCACAATGCTGTTCTTCCAGCAATAAAAAATAAAATCGCCATGGCATCGGCAACTTGTGACAATCGACGATAGGCCATCGACCCATCCCTAGTATACAGACAAAATACCAATATTCTACGATCAATTGTAGATTCTAAAATCTCGATATGTGTAAATGCTGTGCTATTAAGTGTATAATTGCATAACATTTACTTTGTGCTGGTTGTTTACCAGGGTCTCCCCATGCCGCTGTCCCATCATCAATCTCCATCCTGCGGCGGATGGACTCTGGAGAAGGCTCCTCCCACCCAGTTGCCGCCGCCTCCTCCTCTTTCTGACTGCCTGCTGGTATGGGACCTCCCAACCAGCCTGATGGAGGAGGGGGGGAAAGAGGGCAGAGGAACAGAAACATTATGAATTCAATGTGTTGCCTAGTAATATAATTTACTGAACATTGAACAGGAAGTGCTGGTAACTAGAAGGGACTTGCTGATTTCAATAAAACAACCTGTTCCCGACTAGTCACTATGAATATGGGGAGAATAACTCAAATAATAATCACCTGTGGGCTTGTTAGGAGCTTGGTTGCTTCTGGACATATTGGGCTCAGGACCCTTACCCCACTCGTTGGAGGGGTTAGAGGGCTTGGGAGTCGGCTCCCCCCAGCTCTGGGTTCCATGGTTGGGCTTCATCGGCTCCCCCCAGCTCTGACTGCTGTTCTGAGGGTTGGGTTTGGGGGCCGGGTCACCCCAGTTGGAGCCTGGGTTTGGGGTGCTCTTGTCGGCCATATTTGACCCCCCGCTCCCGACCCAGGTGTTGTTGCTGCTGGTGTTAGTTCGACTCTGCTCGTTCCAACATCCAGAGCTGGACCGGTCACGCTCACTGTCCCTGTCCCAGCCAACTGTCCCTGTGCCTTTCTGGGGCTCGTTCCAGTGGTTAGTGGCCCCTCCTCTGGAGCCGTCTGCACCACTGCCCCAGCCATCACCTCCACTACCTCCCCACCCCTGCTGCTGCTTGGGCTGCTTGGGGGCATTAGTCCAGGTGTTGGACCTAAACCGTAACAAATGAGATCAGGGTTGAGATCAGGGAAATGCAAAATGGGTAGCAGACAATAATGGTTGCAAAAAGCAAGGGAGAAGAGCTCTACTTTGGAAATGTATGGGGAAGATTGACATACTGGGAAAAAAAATTTGAAATAACTTTTGTCAAAACAGATTTTTGTTATACTGCCCAGGAAGGTTATAAGTCCTAAAATAAGTTTTAGATAATCACCTGTCCTCTTTGCTGATGTTGTTACTCCAGGTGTTACTGTTATTGTTGCCCCCCTTGTAGCTGGATCCATCATCCCAGCCTCCTTGTCCTCCACTGGGGCCTTTGTTGTCCCCCCACCCAGATGTTTGTCTCTGCTCTCCCCAGCCAGAACCTCCTGTGTCTGGGCCTGAGCTCATCTGCCCGTCCCGCCAACCTGGGACAAAGAGAGCAGGTGATGAATTATTGTATTACACAATAATTCATGTTTTGCATGTAGCACTGAAACACAGACACAAAGACATACATATTATGCCCCTACCTCCAGAGTTGGAAGTCTGGGAGGGGGCTTGTTGTGGTGCTGTGCCCCAGCCGGAACCTCCGTTGCTGGGCTTCCTCTCGTCTCCTCTAGGGCCCTTGTGTTGGTTGGTGGCAGGAGAACTGACGTCCCAGGACGTGTTCTGCCGTACAGGCGTCTGTCCCCATCCGGTGTTGGACAGAACCCTGGGGTCCACATCGTCTCGGGCCACAGTGGGCACTGCCGGGGGTGGGGCTAGAGGGGGACCTCTTCGCCGATTTCCCCCTCTCGGCTGGCTGTTGTCCCTGTCCGAGCTGGACCGGCCTCCGGAGCTCTCTCCACTTCCCTCACTTCCTGCAGTGCGACCCCAGCCTCCAGTAACACTCCCCGGGGCCTGGCTTACACCTCCTCCACCTCCCATGCCCAGGGCATCATCCTCCAGACTCTTCCAGCCATTGTTGGAGGAGCTTCCTTTACGACTTCCAGCATCTCCATGGTTGTTACCGGGAGGCATCGTTCCCCACTCCCCGTTGGACATCTTGTTGTTGGATGTGGAAGAGGATGATGAGGATGACGAGGAAGAGGAGGCACTGCTCCCCCAGGGGCGAGGTATCCCTGCTGGAGGGCCCATCGTATTTGGGTTCCCATTTCCCGGAGTTTGGCCTGCAGAGCCTGGGATTTGATTTGGGCTGGCACCCCAGGACAAGCTGCTCTGAGCTGGGCTGGAGTTGTTGGCAAGCCCCTGGTCCCAGCGTGGGGCCCCAGTGTTACTGTGGTTATTATTACTTTTGTAAGCAGCAGCAGAGGAGATTTGGGGGTTAACGGCCTGCATTAAGGTAGGGTTTTGGGGGTTCACAGTGTCTGCATTAGAAGGGCTTTTGTCTCCAGGATAGGTAGTGGCACCCCAAGGCGTACCGAAGGCCCCAGGGCCCCCCGGCTCTCCATGGGGATGCTGGGGGGCTGATGAGGGGTTTCCATTGGCCAGCGGACCCCCGTTCCCTCCCCCGATGGAACCCCAGGAACCATCCCTGCTGAGCTGGGGCGAGGCGGTAGAGTTTGGTAGACTAGAGGTCATTGTGGCGTTAGTAGTAGTAGTAGTAGTATTCATCATCATAGTGTTATTTGGTCCATTGGGTTCAGTGTTAAGGTTGGTAGGCTGCTGGCTACCATTAACATTGTTGCTGCTTCCTAACACCTTGCTGCTTACTGTACCATTATTCACCTCGGTGTCTTCCATCATGCTGTTGTCTGGAGCTGCCATGCCACCCCAGCCCAGCAAGGGGCCTTGGTGGGGAGCCATGCCAAGTTTGGAGCTAATCCCCTGGGCCTGCGGAGGCCGTTGGCCCTGAGGTGCTGGACATGGAGTCAGATTCTGGGGCCAGGCACCGTGGTTGGCATTTGGGTTCAAAGTGCTTGGGTCCAGCCCCCCATTGATGCAGGGGGTGCTGCCGCCGGTGGTGGTAATGTTGCTGCCTGGCTGGGTGCCCCATATGCCACTGTTACTGACAAGCTTGCTGTTGCAATGGTTACCCATGTTATTGCTGCCAATACTTCCAGAACCAGCCACAGAGTAGTGGGGGGACCCGGCGATGTTATTATTCCCGTTATTTGCACCACCGATGCTTCCCATCCCTCCGCCAACGATCTGCCGGCTGTTACCATTGCTGTCTCCATTCACCGAAACGCCAACCATCATGGCGGAAGTCACAGAAGAGGAGGACGTTGTAGAAGACAGAGAAGAAGAAGCATTCGCTGATGACATCATCATTGCTGTTGTCACAGCAACAGCAGTGAGGTTTTTCTCCGAGCCGACCGAGGAGCTAGAGTCTGCGTCCATGCATTCTGACGTTAACTCAGGATCTGAACCCGACCCGCAGCCAGAAGAGGAAGAAGAAGAGGAGGAAGAGGAAGATAAGGAGGAAGGGGGCCAGACAGATGAGTTAGTGGAGGAAGGGTTGTTGGGTTTGTCTGTGCTTCCGTCCACTAGGACTTTGCCCCAATTGCTGTTGCTGTCACTGCTGCAGGGAGAGCCTGTGGACCAGGGGGAAGGCTCATACTGTGAGTCCAGGCCAGGATGCTCCAGACCTGGAGAGAGAGTGCAGGGACATGGGGTGGACAGGGATGGAGGACGCCGTTAGAATGAGGGGAAAGAAATACATCTCTCTTTTTCACTCAAATTTTCAGCCAAAGCATTGTTAAACTTCCAAATTTTATGATATATCACTGTGTAGAGAACAACAACACTATACTATGATTTAAATTGTAAAAAAAAAAAAAAAAAAAAACTCCCTCCAGTCTCATCCATTTCTCCTCCCTCTCTATATCCCTCTTCCCCTCCCACCCTTGGCAGTCCCAACTGTTCTGGGTGTGATCAGCGCCAGGTCTGGGCCTGGAGGACACAGCTGCCACCATTTTGTCCCCACAGCAGGACCCAAAAGCCTGCCAGAGCCATAAACTGGGATTGAGGGAGGTGCAGGAGAGGAGATGGGAGGACACAGGGGAGGTGGCAATTGAGCGTGGAGGGAGGGAGGGAGGAGGGGAGAGGCAAAGGTGAGGAGGTGGTAGCAATCGGAGAGAGATTAAGAGAGCAGAGGGGAAAGGAAGCAGCAATCGAAGGGTGGGCAAGAAATGGAGAGTTGTGGTAGTGTGGGATGGAGTGAGAGAAGAAAAAGGGCAGTAACAAATGCCTGTTCTCTCATTCGCTGTGTTGTGCCAAATGCATTTCTCCAAATAAACATTTCCATAAGGGAATTATTTCCTCTGTGCCTCCTCTTTTCTTTTCCCGCTTTCCTCTTATCCACATCAGTCTTCTCTTGTATTCACCCTCACCATATTGTGGAGACTGGAAATGTGACCTTTCAATTATGGGAATCTCTCTAACCACTAGGCCACACTAAGCCAGTCTCTCCGGCTTTCTCACTCACAGCATCTTTTTCGCCTTCAGAGCTTCTCTCTCACCCAAACAAACACACAGAAGGTGGCTGCCAGCTCTTTTTAGTGCCTGTTCACTTGCCAGGTCTCCCTTCTCATTCTTTCACACCCCCTTTCTCACTCACCCGTTCACGTTGCCTCTCGCTGCATGTTGTCACGCTTTGAACAAAAAGCATTCAGCCAAAATGGGGCCTGATCAACACCTACCTATGAGTCTACCTGTTCAGACAATCACCAAGCGGGGAGCCAAAGTGGGAGATTGAGAGAAAGAGACACACAAGAGGTACGGAGCAGGAAAGAGGAAAATGTGTAGTCACCTGTTTGATTAGGAGAGTGGCTGACGGAGTCCCGAATGGGAGCCATGCCTGGAAACAGAGAGGAAAGACTGTCAAGACAGAATGAGGGAGTTATAGGTGGATAGAGATTCAGACAGGAAAAGATGTGAGACCCATAAGGAGGAAGGCAAAGACAAGCAGATCATTCAATAAGCATTAAGAAATCAGAAAGGGAAGCAACAAAGATAAAGGCTGGGGGATACAAGGTGAGCAGGAGGAAGAGTTGCATTAGTGAAGAAAACCAGTCTGCTGCTGGTTCTACACTAGCGGGTACAGACAGTTAAAATCATTAAAGTACATACTAGAATGTATGCACTATTGGTAATGTAATCTGTAAACACAGCCGCCTAATAGTGAAATGTTACATATGATTGCAGTTGCTTTTTATTTACATTATGTATGGCCCCCTCTTCTAGTGGTATGTGTGCTCCGGCTTTGTATAATGACAATAAAGTCCATTCTTTTTGTGATTTGGATGATTTTCAGAACTTTATTGCTATAATATCTCACAGATATATAACTTTCCCCTCTAAAGCTTTCTCAATACAATCCAATTAAGAAAATTGATCTGGGATGGAAATTGTGGTAATTGTTTGATGTTTCCTCGTCAAGAGGAGCCCAGAGCATCTTTTTGCCCAGTTTATTGCATGGGCTGTTTCAAAAGTTAAGCAAAATTTTTATGACTTAAGTCAAAAATTACTATAATTATACAGTGGTTTTCATTATTATAAAAACATGTACTATTGTTTCGTTGTTCTTTCTTCAAGAGTTTGTTTATTTACCCATGTACTATGGTCATTTCTGTCTGTCTGTCCTAGTAGGCATTTGGTAGCATGTTAACAAGTTCTTATCAACTTAAATTTAAGAACTTTTTGATGCCAGTTAGAAAGAAATATAAGACTAATTTCACATTTGGAAAAATAAAAGAGCACAAAAGAACAGTGAACCAAGAAACCACAACATTCTTAAGATCTCTTCAACTAAATTTGCCTCTATATTTAACTGTATTCAATTTCAAGGCCTTGAGTTTAGATAATATTGTTTATTGAATGGATCCCCATTAGCTGACGCCTTGGCGACAGCTAATCTTCTTGGGGTATAATATGATTTAAGACTTTTTCAGGACATGCAGGAACCGGTTTGGTTTAAATACCTTGGCACAAATAGACCTGAGTGAATGCAACCCACTACTTGCTTGCTCGGTTTTGTTTGTTTTCATTGTTTACCTGTGAGTGTGGAGAGTGGCTGCAGCTCCTGACCGGGCGTGAGGGCGCCCCCTGGCTGACTGGAGGACAGCGGAGTTCTGGTTCCCAGGGTGACAGGGGAAGGTCAAAGGTCACAGCTCTGAGGGCTCAGCCTCAGGGGTCAGCGGTGATGGGGCGGGGCTTGTCAGAGCGGGCGGCAGGCTGAGTGGGCCCCCTTGGCATTGCTGAGGACGTGCTGAATTGTGTGTGTGTGTTTGTGTGTGTGTGTTTGTAGGGGAGGGGGGGACGTGGTTCAGATTCAGGATTCTGCCTGGACTTGATATGCTCTGGCACTGTAGAGAGAGAAAAAGAGAAGAAGAAATGGGTGGAGAGTCAGTCATCAATAACTTCAAAGTGGGTGATCAGCTTGTGAACCAAACAGTCAAAGGCTAATACTTTGCAATAAGATGGAGGTGCCTTTTGTAATGAATTCTAAAAATATATATAAATAAGACAGTCAAGTGGGGATCCAAACATCCTCTCTGAGCTTTCCACTCAGGGTCACTGGGTCAGACTGAAGCTTTGTCACATTTCTGCAGACACACAAGGCTCTAGGCGTTGCACTCGCCATGATGAGAAGAGCTGTAGCCTCTCCAACTCCAACTACCTGCTCAGTATATCAAGACACGGTAACACAAGCCTAACATTTGACCATGAATACGTCTTCTTTGTGTGGTCTCGGTTAGGGATGCACGATATATCTGTCATATCAGTATCGCTGATTATTACTTAAAAATGATCAATATCGTGCATCCCTAGTCTCGGTATTCTCTAATAGAGTTGTTGTACAACGCTATGCTGTTGGCTGCTCATTGAAATGTCAGCGACTGGGGGGGGGTTATTTGAACTTTGAGCACAGCGAGATGTTGACACATGGGATGACATGCAACTCTGGCCTATGCTCATACAACTCAACAGCAAAGGCACATGCAAAATCTTTCTTTCACTAAAACGTGAAGCTGGCTTAAGACTGAGCTGAGGGTGCATTTTCTATTCCAGTTTGTGTTTGTGTAAAACTGTAAATAAACTTTGCGCCCTGCTCATTCTCATCTTCAGTTTTCCCCCCCTCCCTTGTCTCCTCCTTTCCCTATATCATCTGTTCTTCATACTGGAGGGAGGGATCCTCTCTTTTCCTTTACTCACTTCTCTATACCCTCCCTCCAAGCTTGTTAAAGGAGACATTAGTTCCTGTTTCTTTATCGCCTCTTCTGCCCCCCCAATACACTACACACACTACAGCGCAAGTTAGATGATTTCGCTAGACGGAGTGAGAGAACAATATTAGTTCTTCCTTCTCCTTGTGACAGACAAGTATGTGAGTCAGCTAGGTTACAGAGAAAAGACAGAAAAAAAGCACATTGACAACCCTCCCCTTCTCTCCTTCAGGACTACTGAGTTTGAGTTAGACTAGATTAGGGTTATACAACAGGCTTTCAGCTGGCAATGCTGCCCTGGGACGCCATGACAAGCAAAACCTTTTAACAGGGAGGGGGAAGGGAGAGAGACAGAAAAAGACAGAAAAAAATTATGAAAGGGGGAGGGGAAACAGACTAAGAACGAGAAGAGTGTGAGAGACATTCTTCAGTGAAAGTGAGCGAGTGTTTGACAGTGAGAGGTAGATACAGATGTTCTTTATTGTCCACAAGGGAAATTTTTCTCAGGTCAGTACACTACATACAGACAAGACAATAAATAAGTAACACCACAGTAAAAACAGGAGGTATGATTCTAAAAGAAAAGATTTTTAGAAAAGCAATGGGTTCTACACATTCTGGGAATGTGTATGTGTGTGACACACGTGTGTGGGGAGTTCAGGTCGGTGTTAAAACAGGTCCAGTTCTTCCAGGCGGAGGGGGCCTAAGGAGCCTAATGGCAGAGGGAATGAAACCGGCCCTGGCCCTGTTTGTTTTGAATACAGGAGCAGCAGATCTCCTACCAGAGGGCAGGATCTGAAAGCACGTGCTGAGGTTAGGATTTGAGTCCCTCACAATCTTTCGTGCTTTCTTCACCCCCTCTGGTCATAGAGCCACTGGAGGGTTGAGCACTGCTCCTCGCAGAGCTTGGTGTCCGCCCTCCGCAGCTTGGCCTCGTTGGTGTGCTCCTCACACCACTGGTTGAGCTTCTCTGCTTCCTCCTCAGAATGGGCGGGGCTGTTGGAGGTGTCGATGAGTGCAGTGTCATCTGCAAACTCCATGGCCATGCTCACACTGTTTGAGACCCTCAGGTTGTTGGTGTATAGCAAAAAAAAGGACTGAGGATATCACTGTCCCCTGGGGGGCGCCGGTGGATGTGAGCATGACAGGAGAGGTGGAGCTGTTGACCCTGACAAACTGCTCCCTTTTGAGGAGGAAGTCCAGTATCCAGAGGTTCATGTGGGAATCCACCTGGAGCTCTTGCCGTTTGCAGAGGATGTGGGGCTGCATGCAGTTGAAGGCTGAGGAGAAATCCACAAACAGGACCCTGGCATATGCGTGCGGCCTTTCTAGGCGACTGTAGGTGGTATGTAATACAGCCATTACCACGTCCTCCACTGAGTGGTTTTGCCTGTAGGCAAACTGCAGCGGTATGTGTGTCTCCTGACCTTTCTCAGAGCAGGTTAGCTAGCGTGTTAGCTCTCTGCCTGCTGCAGCAGTACACGGGTCTATTTATAAACCTTCAGTTCAAACAGCAATCTCTCTGTTCACTAGCCGTCCTGATAACAGAACAAACAAACCTGTGTGTGCACAAGGAGCAAGTGTGCAGTTGCATGCATGCCGAGCAAGCACGTGTGTTTTACATGATTTATAGCATGCACAGAACTGATGCAGGTGTGTTTTACCCCTGGTGTTACATGTGCATTATGGAACAGATGAGTGCTGACTAGCCTGCTTAATGTAGTCAAAATAAGATCATGGGCTAAAAACAAACAAATCAAATGCAAGAAAAATGGTTTGGTTACCAAGGAAGATAATTGTATTATCTTCTGCAAACTAGAAACCCATGCCAGGAACCACAGCTTGACAGCTAGCAACTTCACATACCGACCAAAGAACGACGCCATTTTAACTGAAGCCTAACTCCACCACTGCTAGCTGAAAGTTACACTAACTAAACAACACTTCTGCAGAAAACCGGGCATGCAGCCAGACTCTGAATCCAGATGTAAAGCCTGCTTAGACCTACTTATCCGACCTCTGGAACCAATCAAAAACAGACTAGACAATGATGTCATCATAACGAGAAAAATCATTGCTCAAGGCCCAAAATTATTTTACAGAAGTCATAGAAACATCAGAGAGGAGGAGCATTGCCTGTGAAACGGACAGGCTTCCTAGAGCAGTGTTCAAGGTTGCTGGGTCCATTCCAGCAAACCGAGATGTTTACTTCCATGAAACTTGACTCAACCTTGCTCCATGGAAAGACCCGTCAACCCTAAGGCATCTAACTCAGGACGGCTATACAGGCAAAACCAATTATCCTTATATGGTATTAAATACAGTGCAAGTCAGACTAACACGGGAAAAATATTTAGGTAACACATACCTGAAAAGGAGTTCATAACGCATTATAAGGCATCATAGTGCATTCTAAGCACTTTGTGAGTGTATGAGTTATTATAAATCAAACCAAGAAATAATAAAAACAATGTGCTAAATATTTAGGTGGCTGCATGCTTCATGGGGCAACTGTAGTTAATGGCATGATATTAAAGGTAGGGTAGGTAATTTTTAAAAATATCACCACCCATTCCTTCAGTCCTCCTCCCAAAGTCCCTCCTCCAAAACACGAAGGCGCAATACTACTAGGTAGGTAGGTAGACAGGCAGGTAGTTCGTCCAATCATTCCATGGTAGGTAGATAGGCAGGTAGTCCATCCAGAAATGATTGGACATAGTTCTTCCAGTCCTTCACCCGCTAGAGACTCCAGATTTTTTTTCATTTTAGTGTCAGAGCTCTTGCATTATTGATCGCTATCGGGATGTCCAGAAAAATTCAACAAATATAACAAAAAGTGTCTCTGAACAAGATTACCTACCCTGCCTTTAAATAAAATAAAAACATTCTGATGTTTGATGACTAGGATTGCAAAGAAAGATACTCTCTATTTTTTTCTTTCTATCCATTTATTTTGTTATCCATTTACATTTCCTTCTTCCTCGTCCCCTCCACCTTTCTCTGTTCCCTTCCCTCCCTCCTCCACTCCTGCTGAAGGAGAAAAGGGAATTCCTGTTTCCTTCTTTTTACTCCTAGCCTCCTCGACTGTCTGTGTGTGTGTGTGCGTGTGACCATGTTCATCATTACTGATCAGCACACAGGGTACAGTCTGTTCCTCTCTCCCTCCATTTGAGAATGGCTTTCATGAGGCCCTGGAGCTGGCAGCAGCCTGACTACTGCTATCATCTTACAGATATGTGTGTGTATGTGTGTGTGTGTGTGTGTGTGTGTGGTAGGCTGTGTGTGTGTGTGTCAGTGTTCATTTTGGCAGCTATTTTAGATTTAGTCTTAGACTTTAGATGAAAATGCTTAATAGTTTTAGTAATTTTTATCCTTCATAGTTTTAGCCGACGACAATTCAAAACGTTTGTCAGTTTTAGCCGTTACTGCAGTGCATTGTGGTCCATAGATCCATCCATCCATCCATCCATTATCTACCGCTTAATCCTCCACAGAGGGTCGCGGGGGGCGCTGGAGCCTATCCCAGCTGTCATAGAGCGAAGGCAGGGTATACCCTGGACTGGACGCCAGTCAATCCAGGGCTAACACAGAGACAGACAATTCACACTCACACTCACACCTATGGGCAATTTGGACTCCCCAATTCACCTAGCCCCAAATCTGCATGTCTTTGGACGGTGGGAGGAAACCGGAGTACCCGGAGAAAACCCACGCAGGCACGGGGAGAACAGATCTATCCTTTTTTTTTCTGACCAAACCCTTTTTGTGTTGAAGCATCATGTTGTTGTCATTAACTCGCTGTTGGTTTGTGATGTCATCACCTGTCTTGCTGGGATTCTGGCAATCTGCACACGCCCCTCAACCAATTCAACCAATCACAGGGCTGCATTGTTTTTGACAGACAAACTAGATGCACAATTGGAGGAAAATATCCTGTATTTTGAATGTCCGATAGCCAACACTAACATTTT